>BQNB010157996.1:0-15085 GCA_026074375.1 Tanacetum coccineum
TTAATTCTCTTGTGCTTCACCACAAAAATCCATACTCTCTGGAGAATCACCCGAACTCCCAACCTCGTTTTTCCTATATAGTTGCGTAAACGAATCGTTTTTCGACTAAAGAGTGAAGAAAAATCAATACTTTGAAGGGTTGCACACACGGTACTTGTTAGTCGATTTCGGGTGAGGTTTTTCACTAGGTTCAGTCGATTTTACAAGGGTTTATGAAAAGTTTGACATTTTCATGTTTGGGAACATGGTTTACTTTGAGAATGGTCGGTTTACGGACACTCTGTACGGGTTCAACGCAAACATATATATCGTATGGAGTTGAGTTTGAGGTGGAACCACAAGAACATCGTGGATTTGAGGTGGGACATCTAGGGAGTTGCGATCGGGGTGATGGTTCACAGGTTTTTCAAACTCAAGATTTAATAGCCGATGAATTTTCACACGATAGGGAGCAATGTTCAGTACGAGAACCACTTAGGTGTAGAGGTGATATGGTTGCTTTAGGAGTTGTTGCAGACTTGCAGTAGAAGAATATGCACGTGAGTCATTGACTTTTAGGGATGCGTATGCTTGTGAGGTAATTCCCAAGTAGATGGTTGTAATGAAGGAGGATATGGATACTCGGTTTAGTGTGTGTATGCTTAGCAACGGTCAGTGACATATATTACTCGAAGTATGCACCAGGTATGTTCATAAATCTATTCCTCTATATAGATTATATGGGGTGTACTTGCGAAAACAAGGCTGGTCCTCTATATAGATTATATGGGGTGTACTTGCAAAAACAAGGCTGGGATCTGGGTTATAAGGGTTTGCTGGATGAAGCAAAGGAAAATATACTTTGTATGGAGATCTTCGGGACTCAGGGTGGTAATACTCTAAGGGAGTCACAATTCTGCTTTTCACACGAGATGTCGGTTCAAATATTGTTGGGGGACACTCTACGCTGTCATTACAGGGTGGCCTGTCAAGGAATCGTGATGAAGAAAAGAAAAGAAAGGGTCATGTATATATGCAGTTGGAACTGACTATCAAGTAGTCTGCACGAGACGACATAACATCTACGGATATGAGTGTTGGATGGGTTTGATCGTGGATTACAGACAAACGTACAAGTTTTTTTAGATTCTTACTACGTCATGTGTAGATCGATCATTGTTATGGGTAGATCAATCACAATGTACGGTTTTATGATACGGGAATGTGCGGTGAGCTGGGAAGCAGCACATGATGGCTTTGTTAACAGCTGAAGCGGAGCATATTGGAGAATTTAAGGAGGATATATGGCTAAAGGGACTCTATACATAGTCAGGATTTAAGCTAAGGTTAAGGTTAGTAGCGGGTATTGCTACTGGTGCCTTGACGAAGGTGGTCCCCGGTCCGAGGTTGAAGGTGCTGCATATCGGAGAAGCTGGCTAACTATGACAACTAATGTGGGAATTGTTAGAATATTAGTGAGTACGTAATAGTTAGGATATAAATTTAGGGGGCTAGGTGTAGTTTAGCTCAAACTTAAGGAGGTTAGTCACGTAACCTCCTCGATTCCTTGTTCACAAAGGATTAGGTTTCTGCCCCCCTCATTCTCTTATAAATAGAGATGAGGGGGTAAGGTTTATTTGTACCATCTTTTCTTGCTCTCGTTTAATAAATGAGTGTAAATATCTCATGTGTGTGTTGGTGCCGCTCGATATTAAGGGATCATAACCCTTTGTCGAGGTCTTGTTGGAGTTGTTCTTGATTCGTGGTTCCGCTCTAGAAGCCGGTTTGTTGGATTTCTTCCAGCACGGCACATATTACGTAATGAGCAGTACAACGTAACGCGACGCCTTTAAACTTTGAGTTATACGTGCACTCACAGTATCCTAGATAACACTAGACAAGCCACCCTCTATGCTGTAGTGATTGCATAACTCTGCTAACTAAGTAACAGGGAAACCAATAAAATTAGATTCATAATAATGATCCATACCCATTCCGTTTCCATAATATACGGTGACTTTCGAAGGACCTTTCTTTTTTAGGTAAACATCAGCCCTAAGATCCGAGTATAATTCGATAGTTCTTCTCCGACCCTCTTGCAGAAACCAAACTCGACATGATAAAATTTCTATTAACAACTCATATATAAGCTTTTCATATCAATATGGCATTTGAAGCAAATATCACTTCCACACAGATTGAAATTAAAGCCATTAGCAGCATTATATTCATGTTTAAGTATTACCATATAAGGAATCTACATTTAAGTAGTGGAAGGAGTACACATACTTTAATCTATATACAGCAATAACTATCAGGTTAAAGTATATTTTAGGCATCTAAAATACGGAGTAATACAGTAATATAATCATGGGAATGAGTGAACCTGAAGTGGCAAAAGAGGTCGGTAGCCAAGTCGATCATCTGCTTTCCAGGAACTAAATGTTCTGTTGCAAGTTACGAGTCTGATTCTTGAAGGCGTCAAGTGTGGTACGTTCATCCCATATGGTGCTGATAGGGGATATATAAGCTCTACTACATGTGCAATCAGCGTCATCAGAAAAAACAGGAACCTTGGTTTTTGGCCTGCAAACTACATTATGTCAGGAAGAAAAATGGCTCACAACAATATGTAGCTTATTTTTCCGCCGACTAGCTTTCCCTAAGAACAATATCTTGCTAACCTTGCGGGTCCATAAGAACATAAATGAGCATATAGAGAGATTTTACAAATACTAAGAAACATTACAAAAAGATCAAAATGGTGTCTTTACGTTAAGTAAAAGGAGGTATAAATCTTAAACTATATGCATGTGTTCTATCTTATAACTGTTAGCGGATTAGTCTTTATGGCCCAAAGGCATATTTATCTTTGTATTATGTGTAGGCTCATTATCTAGCTTATATAAACATATCATTGTAAATCATTATGACACAGAAAATACACAACCTTTCATGGTATCAGGCCAAATAGCCGATCCAAACCCTAAAAACAAAAGCAAACCCTAGCACCTCACACTCGACTTAACAGTCGACTGCACATCCTATCCCTATCGATTTAACAGTCGATCACACACCATGACCAACCCTGATCAACCATCCGCACCCCCTACTCTCACCTTGGTTGAAAAACTATATGCGGTACACAACATCAACACTCTTGTACCAGAAAAATTAGATCTCGCTGAATCCAACTACTCCACGTGGAGTTACTTCTTCAAAGGCCATTGTAGTAACTTTGGTGTCCTCAAACACATCGAAGGCTCAAGCACACAGTCGTCCACATCCACACCTCCCACGGACGATTGGATCACAGCCGATTCCATCGTTAAATCGTGGATCTTTCTTACACTATCTTCAACTCTTCGCAAACGGTTGATAAAAGCTAACCCTAAAACAGCCAAAGACGCATGGGACACCATTGAAGCAATCTTTCAAGACAACAAAAGGACACGCGTGGTTGCTTTAAAAGGCGAGCTACGTATGATCCAAATGGGTGACCAAACAGCCGACGAGTACTTCTCGAACATTGACTCCATCGTCACATTACTCAATGATCTTGGTTCGGATGTTAGCCAAGACGACGTTGTTACCTATGCAATCAATGGCTTAAGTGACAAGTATGGATGCCTTGCTCAAATCATAGCTCACAAGGAACCGTTTCCCGACCTCTCCACCGTGCGTTCAATGGTCTCTACTGAGGAGATGCGGATTCAGAATAAGTCTCATTCATTGTCAGTAATGTGACAACCCGAGAATTTCCGTTCAACAAGTTAGCCGTTTCCGTGTAGCAATTTGAATTTTTAAATGTTTCGTTTAGCTTTACCATTTAACCGGGAAGTTGTTTCGTTGTTATCTGAGAATCGTCTTCGGGAGCGAACCAGGACGCCAAACGTTGTAGTATTTTGGCAATAGCTACGTTTTTATGTTTTTAAGCAATGTTTAAAATTTCATAATTTTTGGTGATACCATTATTCGTTTCGTTACTTGCGTTACCCGTGTTTTACCTAAACTATAAGCTTAAGCATGCTAGACTTGTAAATTAAATCATTTTGGGAGCACTAGCAACAAAGATTATAAAAATGAAATGGTCCCCCCTCCCCTTGGCAAATTTCGGTGCAAACCAACAACCATGGACTTGGTGGACAAGTTTTGAATTCAAATGTGCATAAGACAAGCTCAAATTACATGAAATGTGCTAGCTTAATTCTCATTGGTGGATCATTTTGGTCCCCCTCCCATTCCTTGTCCTATGTTCGGTACACACACACACACACTAATAGTGTGTGAAGTAAACATTTGTATATATCTTATTCTAGGGTCATTTGTTCATTTCATACACACACACATACTTGCATTTGAGTTTCTTCTCTTCTCCTTTGCTCTATTGCCGAACCAAAATCACCAACAAAACACATATATTTTTCATCTTTAATCAAAAACACTTGAAGATTTATTGAAGGTTTGATCATTTGTATCATCCGGGTATTTGTTAAACAACATTTGGGTTGTTATTAATCTTTGTTCATCATCCAAATCTTCTAATTTTTGTAAGTCTTCAAATACTCAAATAACTTGTACTTTTATACTTCTCATGATGCATACATACTAGTTGTACAATTTATTTTGTAAAAACAAAGGTTTAAAAACTACATAAACCCTAAAAGGGTAGGCATATGTTTCGAAATACATAAGAATAAATATAAGGAAATGTTAGTTTTGTGATCGTGGTTATTTTCGTGTAATAAAAATGATATGCTATAGTTCATTTTGTTCGGCTTATGTTTAATAAGCTCGTGGAAAGCTTATTTAATTATTTTGAGTTTATTAGGGCTTATATATATGTTTCGGCCCAAATGAAAAATAAAGAAAGATTTATTGTTTAGCTTATTTTGCTTTGACATATATTTTGTTAGCTTATTTTCTAGCTTTTTGTGAACGGACGAATGATAAACTTATTCGGCTCAATAAATAAGCTCGAATATAGTTTATTAGGCCTTAAAGCCACGTCCCACATACAAGACCCAACACCATGAGATCATTCTTGAGCTCATATGGTTTGGCGTATTATACTTGACTTATTGTGAGCTTATTGATAGCTTATCTTGAGGTCACGTATTTATTACTTAATATTTTGCTTATCGGATTAAATGGATAAGTAAAACTACATTTTCGGACGTAACGGGCCAAAGCCCAACATATATGCAAAACACCAAAGCATAAAAGCTACGGTGTAGTTTATTGGATAAGTTCGTGAGTGACTTATTTAATAGTGTACGATTTAGATGTTTTACGTTTAATTATTTTTAGACGTCGAACGTTACAATTAATAATGGATTTGATGACGAGTAAATTGTAAATATGGAAAGTGGTTTGAAAGTGGTATTTAATTAAAGTCTACGACTTTGGAAAACGTGTAAACACGAACGGGTCATGCCGAAATTTTGTAAAAATCCTTATACTTAGAAACTATTTGGAAAAACATAAACGATAAAATACTTCCATTAAATTACCTAACTGTTTGGAAATATTAAATGATAAATAACAAGTTTACTTATGTATTAACAATAACAAATATAATATCTATATAAATAATATAATATTATATATGTACGTTTCGTAAAACTCGATCACTAACGTTTTTAAATGTATAACTAACGTTTACTAAAAATGACAATGAACGTGCATGCATCAATATAGTACGATAACCATCCGAGTCTAAATCGAAACCCATATTCTTTTAGGTCATACCCGTGTACCGCCGTTCATTCCAAGTGACCATACTTTTGACGTATACTCTTTAACAAACACAAAAAAACACACTTAGAAAAAAAAAAAACAAACACTAAAAAACCACAAACAAAGACAAAACCAAAAAACAAAACAAAAAAAAAAAAAAAAACAAAAAAACCAACACACCTAAAAACAACCACACAAAGAACCACAAAAACCAACCCAAAAAAAACCACAAAACTAAAAAACAAAAAACAATATACACAACCAACAATAAAAAAAAAACATAAGAAAAAAAAAAAAACAAACATTTAACTAAACAAAATAAAACAAAAAACAAAAAAACAAAAAAAAAATAAAACTAAAAGAAAAAAAAAAAAACACACAAACATTAAAAATAAAAACCAAAAAACAAAGCAAAACAAAAAACAAAAAAAACAACAAAAACAAAAAAATAAAAAAACACAAACCCAAAATAAATACAAAAACAATAAAGCCAAAAAAACCTAAAAAAAACAATAACACAACCAACAATAAACCAAAAACACAAAACTACCAAAAACAACATAAAAAACAACAACAGACACACTAAAAACAAAAACAACAAGATTAACCAAAAAAAAAACACCAAAAATAAAAATAAAAAAAAAGAAGAAAAAAACAAAAAGCCAAAAACAACACAAAACAAAAAAAAAACAAACAAAAAAATTAAACAATAAACAACAAAAGAACAACAACAAAAAACAAAAAAAAAAAAAAAAAAAAAACAAAAACAAAAACAAATAAAGACAAATAAACCAGCAAAAAAAGAAAATAAAAAAAAAAACCAACCAAAAAAAACTAACTAAACAAAAAAAAACAAACACCTAACAAAAAACTAACACATACTAAAAAAAAAAAATTAAGAAAAAAATTACCAACAAAAAATAAACACATCTAAAAAAAAACAAAAAAAAAAACACCAAAAAAACATACAACAAAACAAAAAAAAACAAAAACAAAAAAAATACGAAAAATAAAAAACCAAACAAAAAACAATAACAAGCAATTAAAAAAAAAAAAAAAACAAAAATAACAAAAAAAAAAAAAAATTAAAAAAACCAAACCAAAAAAAAAAAAAAGAAAAGACAAACATTTAAATAACACAAAACACAAATAAAAAATACACGCAACAAACAAAAATAACCAACCAAACTTAATAAGCATAAAGGAAATACCTTAAAATTAACGACTTAAAACAAAAACACACTTACAATTTACAAAAGTAAAAAGACACATACAGTAAAAAAAAAAAAAAAAACAAACAAAACCCAAAAAAACAGAACAAAAAAAACAACACTACCCAAAATAAAAAATAAAAAAAACTACTCTTTTAACAAAAATACAAAAACACTTAAAAACTTAAAGAGAAAAACACCAAACTAAAAATAAACAAAAACACTAACCAAAACCAAATAAAAAAACACACCCAAACAATTAACAAAAAAAAAATTAACAAAACGAAACAAAGACTAAACAAAACAACACCATTACATAAAATAATAAAAGAAACAAACAAAAAAACACAACAATCCAACCAAAAAAAAAAAACAAAAACCAAAACAAAAAAAAAAAAAAAACAAAAATCTTTAAAAAAAAAAAAAAAAAAAAAAAAAAAAAAATAAAAAACATAATCAAAAACAAAACAAACATTAAAAAACTAAAAACAAAAACATTAAACTAAACAACCAAAAAAACCAACAATAAACCAATAAAAAACAAAAAAAAATTAAAATAAACCACCCCAACAACCCCTACAAACAAGATACACACACACAACAGAAAGAACAAAAAAAAAAAAACGAAAACAAAAAAAAAAAAAAAAAAACCAAAAAACAAAAAACGCAAAAAAAAATTAAAAAAAAAACATTTAAAAAAAAACATTAAACAAAAACAAAAAAAATAAAACAAATAAATTAAAACACCTAACTACAAAAAACCATAAAAAAAAAAGCAAAAAAAAAAAAAACAACAACAAACACAAAAAAAAAAACAACAAAAAAAAAAACACAAAACAAAATAAACTACAAAACAAACTAAACCAAAACTAAAACACAAAAAAAACACAAAGCATCAAAAACAAAAAAAAAGAGAAAAAAAAAAAGAAGAACGCAAAAACAAAAAAACAACAAAAAACAAAAAAAAAAACAAACAAACACAAAACAAAAACCAAACAAACCACAACCAAAACATTAAAAACCAAAAAACAAACACAATATACAAAAACAAAACAAAATTAAAAAAACAAAAGACCAACCAAACACCAACCCGCAATAAACAACAAAATAAAAAAAAAAACACAAAAAAAATAAAAATAAACACACAAACAACTTAAAAAAACAAAAACCTCAAAAACAAAACTAGAAAAACATAAAACAAAACAAAAAAAAAAAAAACAAAACAAAAAACAATTAGAAAAAAAAACAAAACTAAAAACAAAAAAACAAAAATAGCCACAAAAAAAAAAAAAAAAAACACTAAAAAAAAAAAGAAAACAAAAAACAATAAAACATTAAAAAAAAATAAAACAAAAGCCCACAACATTAATTAACCAAAAAATTAAAAAAACAAACAACAAAAAAAAAAAAAAAACTAACAAAAAAGGGAAGGCGCAACATGTGAGAACGCGCAAACAGGGGAAGAACATAAACAAAAACAACAACACCAAACAAAAACTAAAAAAAAATCTTAAAAACAAAAAAAAACACAAACTACAACAACCACAATAAAAAAACAAAAAAAAACAAATTAAAAATAAAAAACAAACACACAAGCTAAAACAAATAATTAACAAAAAAAAAAAACATTAAAATACCACAAAAAACCATAAAAAAAAAAAACCCAAAATAAATTAAATTTACAAAAAATACAAAAAAGAACACAAAAAAACAAAACAGAACCCAAAGAAAAAACAAATAAAACCAAAAACAAAAAACTTAAATATAACCACAAGAATTAACAAAAAACCAAACCAAAATACAATATAACAACAAGAAAAACACAAAGAAAAAAAAAAAAAAACACAACTAAAAAGAAGAACAAAAAAAAAAAAAACTACAACCTAAAACCACAAACACCCAAAACACAAAAAAAAACACCATAAACATGAAAAAAAAAATAAAAAAAAAAAAAGACACACAAAAAAAAATAAATAAAATTAACAAAAAAAAAAACCATAATTAAAAATTAAAACAACAAAAAAAACAAAAAAAACATACACTACAAAAACAAAAAACAACAAAATGTACAACAAACATTTATAAAACACAAAAGAAAAAATAAAAAAAATAAAATAAAAAAAAAAAACGAAAAACAAAAAAACAAAAAAAACATTAACACAAAAAAATAGAAAAAAAAACTAAACACAAAAAAAAACCAACACAAAAAAAAAAAAAAAACCAAAAGTTAACTAATAAACGCACACAAACACAAAACAAAAAAATAAAACCCAAAACAAACAAAAACCCAAAAAAAAAAATAAACCCAAAAAAACACTAACCAAAACCAAAAAAAAAACAAAAATCACAAAAACACACCAAACAACAAACACCACACCAAAAACTAATTAAAATAAAAACACAAAATAACATTAAAACCAACAAAAACAAAAAAAAAATTAACCAATACGAAAACACAACATAAAAAAAAATTTAAAAAAAAAAGAAAAAAAAAAAACATACCAAAAAAGAAAAATTAAAAACCCAAAAAACAAAAATTGAACAACAAACAAAAATAAAGCAAAGAACCAGAAATCGAAAAAAAAAAAAAAAATTAAAAACTAAACATAAAAAAACTAAACAAAAAAACAAAAAAACAAAAAAAAAAAAAAAAAGACAAAAACCAAACTAAAGCAATAAAACCCAAAATAACACAACAACATACTAACAAAAAGCACAAATTGAAAAAAAAAAAACCCAACATAAACCAAAACCCACTACAAAAATAAAAATTAACCCCAAAACACAAAAAAAAAAAAACATCAATTAAAAAAAAAAACGAAAAAAAATAACAAAAAAAAAAAAACAAAGAAACAAACACAAAAAAAAAGACAAAAACAAAAAACGAACAACAACAAAAACAAAAAATAAACAGACACACAAAAAACACAACACACAACAAAAAACTTTACAAAAAAAATAAACATATTAAAAAAAAAAAAAAAAGCTAAAAAACACAAAAAAAGAAAAAAAAAAAAAAAACAAAAAAAAAAAACAACAAAAGCCTAAATAAAAAAAAAAGAATAAAAAAAAAAACAAACAAAAACCAAATAAAAAAAATACAATTTAAAATAAAATAAAACAAAATTTAAAAAAAAAACATTACAGAAACAAAAAAACCATAACACAAAAAAAAAAACCCTAAAACAAACAAAAAAAACAAACCAACCACATACAAAAAACAAAAACAACTAAAAAAAAAACAAAAACAAAAACAATACAACCTAAAAAAAACAAAGAAACACAATCTAACCAACAAAAACATAAAAAAAAAACAACAAAACAAAAATAAAACACAAATAGAAAAAGAAAAAATAACACAACACAAAAAAACAAAAGAGAAAAAGAACACCAAATTTATAGAAATAATTAAAAAACACCTTTAGACAAAAAAACAATAAAAAACCGAAACACAAAAAAAAAAAAAACAATAAAAAAAAAAAAAAAACCAAAAAAAAAAACAAAAAACACAAAAACATTAAAAAGAAAAATATAAAAAAAACTTATAAATAAAAAAATAAAAACAAAAAAACAAACAAAAAAAACAAACCAAAAAAAACCAAAAAAAAATTAATAAAAAAAAACCCGAACGTTAAACAAAAAAAAAAAAAAACTAAAAACAAAAATAAAATTAAAAAAGTAACAAAATTACTAAAACCCTTAAAACATACAAAAAAAAACAATAATAAAAAAACAAAAAATAAAAAGAAAAAAAAACCAAAAAAAAACACCTACAAAGGAAAGAAAACAACAAACACTAAACTTAAAAAAAAAAAAAAACACTACAAACAAAAAAAAAAACAAAAAATACAAAATAAAAACACCAAAAACAAAAAAAAAACTACCACCACAAAAAAACAGAATAAAACATTAAAGACTAACACCAATTATTACAAATAAAACAAAAACACCCAAGACACTAAAAAAATACAAATTACAACAAAAAAACAAAAACCTAGCAAAACTACGGTCTGGAAACAAAAAAAACCAAAAACAAAAATTAAAAACAAAAAAAAACACAACAACAAACTAAAAAACGGAAAAAAAACAACAAAAACCAAAAAAAAAAAAAAAAAATAAACCAAAAATATACAAAAAAACAACAAACACTAAAAAAAACACAAATAAAAAAAAACTAAAAAAATTAAAATAAAAAAATAAAAAATAACAAACAAAACAAAGAAAAAAAATTAAAACCATAACAAAAAACGAAAACATACAAACTAACAAAGACAAAATAAACAAAAAACAAACACTAAAAAAAATAAAAATTAAAAAAACAAAGCAAAAACGAAAAAACAAAACACAATAACCAACAAAACAAACAAAACCAAACCAAAAAAAAATTAAAAAAAAATTAAATTACAAACAAAAAAAAAATTAAAAACAAAAAAAAGAAAAAAAGTACAAAAAACACACTAAATAAAAACAAAAAACCAAACCTAAACAACACAAAAGAACCCCAACAAAAAAACTTTAAAAAAAAAAAAAAAACAAACAAACACAAAGAAACAAAAAAAACTAAAAAAAAAACTAAAACACATACAAATCAAAAGTAAAAAAAAAACAAAAAATACAGAAAAAAAAAAAACAAATAAAAAACAAATAAAAAAAAATAAAAAAGAAAATACTAAAAAAACAAAAAAAAAAAAATAAAAAAAAAACAAAAAACTAAAAAACAAAAACAAATAACCATCCAAAAAAATTAAGATCTTATAAAACAAAAAAAAATAAAAAAAGAAAAAAAACAGAAGTTAAGAAAAAACAAACAACAACACAAATAATACAAAACATAAAAAAAAAAAACAAAATTACACCAAACAAAAGACAAAATTAAAAATATAAATAACAGAAAACCAACACCAAAAATAAAAAAAAAAAACACAAAAAAAAAAATAAAAAAAAAAAAAAAAAAAAACAAAAACAACAAAAAGACCAAAAAAAAAACACAACAACAAAAAAAACAAATAATAAACAAATAAACCAAAACAAAGCAAATAAACCAAACATAAAAAACGAACAAGCAAACAAACATTATTAAAAAACAACAAAAAAAAACCAAAAACAATAAAAAAAAACCCCAAACACTAAACAAAAAAACACAAACAAACAAAATACAAAAAAAACAAATAAAAATAAAAAAAAAAAAATAAAAAAAATAAAAACCTTACAAAAAAACAAAAAAAAAAAAAACCAAAACACCTACAAAAAAAAAAGAAAATAAAGTAAAAAAAAAAAATACAAAAAAAAAAAAAAAAAAAAAAAAAACCACACAAACAAAAACACTAACCAAAAAAAAAAACAAACTTTAAACATACCAAAAACACCAAAAAACATAACCAAAAACAAAAAAACAAACAAAAAAAAAAAACAAAAACAAAAAAAAACCAAATATACAAATTAAACACAAAAACAACAACAAAAACAAAAACACCACCACATAAAAACAAAAAAAATAAAAACAAACAAACACCTTAAAAACACAAACAAACAAAAACAAAACAAACTAACCACAAAAAAAAACAGACATTAAAAACAAAAAAAAATACAAAAAGCACAAAAAAATATACAACAACAATAATACACAACACACACAAAAATTAAAATAACCACAACAAAACCCAAAAAACAAACAAAAAAAAACCAAAAAAAAACAAAAATCAACTAAAGCCCACAAAAAAAACAATAAACAACACAAAAAACAACAAAAACAAAAATTAAACAGTAAAAAACAATACCAAAAAACAAAAAAACAAAAAAATTTAAACAAAAAAAACAAAAAAACAAAAATAAAAAACACACAAAATAAAAAAAAAAAAAAAAATAAAAAAAACCAACCAAAAAAAAACAAACAAATAAAAAACAAAAAAATAAAAAACCAACAAGAACACAAAACAACAAGAAAAAAACCAACATAAACAACAAAAAACAAACACAAACACAAAACCTAAAAAAAAATAAAAAAAGAAACCTCTAAACAAAAAAAAAAAAAAAAATAACAAAAAGAAAAACTAAAAAAACCAAAAAACCAAAACAAAAAAAAAAAACCCTAAAAGATTAACGTACCATTAAGAATAAACAAACAATAAATAAATAAAAACAAAAAACCGAAAAAAAAAACAAAAAAAAAAACAAAACTAATTAATAAAAAACAACATAAACAAAAAAAAAACAAACAACCACAAAAAAAAATACCAAAACATAAAACAAAACAACCAAAAACAAATAACAAAAAAAACCACCAAACAAATAAAAAAAAAATAAAAACAAAAACATAAATACAAAAACCAAAAAATAAAAAATTAACAAAATTAAAACAACAAAAAAATACAAAATCAAAAAACCAAAACAAGAAACAAAACAAAAAACAAATAAAAACAACAAAAAAAAAACTTAAAAAAATAAAACCTAAAAATAAAATTAAAACAACAAACAAACCAGACACCAACAAAAAACCAAAAAAAACATACAAAACAAACAAAAAACCGCAAAAAACAAAAAAAAAAAAACAAAGCACCACCCCAACAAAAATAAACTAAAAAAAAACAACCATAATGAAAACAAAAAAAAAAATTAAAAAAAAAAAAAAAGACACAACAAAAAAACAAGAAAAGAACAAACAATAAAGAACCAAAACAAACACAACAAAAAACAAAAAAACCTAATCATCAAGGTGAGTTCATAGCCCCACTCTTTTACTCGTTTTGAATAAATGTTTTATAACTTGGGGTGAGAAACATTGCTTGTTTTTAAAACTGGACACAAGTACTTTGCGTGAGATTTTCCCTGTTTACGTGTTGCCTAAGTAGCTTAGACCACAACGCCCCACTTATCATAACCGTCCATCTCTTGACGAGGACCGGTCGAAGGAGCGCGAGTGTTAAAATAGATCTATTGGGATTATTATCCCTATCCGGGTGAGTAGCGCTACTACCCACGGAGGGTTAAATGCCCGATAAACGGATATATACCATGTCGAACTTAAGAAGGTAGTCTTGGTCAGATACCTCGGGGGCTTGTTTCAACCTAGCAATGTACTGCTATAAACGTAATTAGCTTCGGTGTCATGAGCTTAGTGCAACGTAAATACCTTTTTATGTGAAGTTGTATTTGTTATAACTGTCGCATACATGTTGATAACTTGTGGTCCACTTATATAATAACTTTTGAACAAAACCTAAGATCTCACTCAACTTTATGTAGACCCGTATTTAAGCATGTTTTTCTCTAGGTGCTTAGCATGGAGCTGTTGATTGACTTTGACTTATGTGAAGTCTATTTGCCTGTACCGGTTTACCAGAGATTTATCTATGTCTTTAAATACCGTTGTTGAACTTATTTAAGCTTTCGCATTTTAACTTTGAATCTTTTAAACTTAATCGATGTAAAACTTATTATTATTATTATTCTAAAACTTTGCAACGGTGTTTATTTTTTAAAACGTACCCGTAGAGGTCATTCTTTATGTTTTGTACTTGAGATGCTTAATAAAGTCACGCCTCCGGACACGTATTCCGTCCAGGCCCCGTCTGGGGGTGTGAAAGATTGGTATCAAGAGCCAAGGTTATAGAGAACCAGGTAGTATAAACTAGGTCTGGACTATAACCAGTATGTGATCCTACGTGACCTTACATAGTACGTATACATAACTAAGTACTACGTAAATAATATATACGTATTAAATACTAAGTATATCTAATATTTATAAGTATTTCTTATTTCATCCTATCATGACGTGCTCGATGACTCATTCATTCATTCATTTTGCATTCATCCAGTTACCCATTCACCCATTCATATTTTTGCATCATGCATGGTTGATATAAAGATGATTTATATGAACTTTGCTTGTGCAGGTTATGGCTATTTCAGTTATCTCGATTTCTTCGGATTCATCTAAGGATAGCGTGAGGACACCTGCTGAACGAGTGATCTTGTTCGGTACTATCCCTACTACTATTCCTGACACCACACCAGTTATTACTCCACCTGCTACTCAGACTGACACACCAGTGATACCCACATAGACACCTATTTTAACACCCCCAAATTTACACGCAGCGGAACCAACAATTTGGGTGTTAAATATTAGTACAATAATCACAAGATATAAAGTA
>BQNB010157997.1:0-12631 GCA_026074375.1 Tanacetum coccineum
TGGTATTTCAGTTTCTAAGAATGATGTTATTTATTTTTAATACTATTCCACTTGATGATATTTATGAAATTGATATGCTTAATCTTGTGTCAAATGTTAATTCTATTTATAATGTTAACAATAAAAGAGCCAAGCATAACTTAGACTTTACTTATCCGTGGCACTACCATTTTGCTCATATAAGCAAGAAACGTATTGAAAAGCTGCAACATGATGGGCTTTTAAATCCAACAGATTCTGAATCTTTTAATCTGTATATATCTTATTTATCTCGCAAGATGACAAGGAAACCATTTTTGCATCAAACGGAAAGGGCAACTGATCTTCTTGGATTAATACATACTGATATTTGTGGTCCACTTAAACATGTCTCAAGACAAGGTGCTAGCTACTTCATAACCTTTACGAATGATTTCATTCGTTATGGATATATTTACTTGCTTAAATATAAACATGAAGTTTTGAAACATTCAAGGTATTTAAGAATGAAGTAGAAAATCAACTCGAGAAGACTATAAAGGCTCTTCAATCAGATCAAAGAGGCGAATACATAAATCAAGATTTTAAAGATAATCTAAAAGCATGTGGAATTTTCTAATAGCTTACTCCTCCCTACACACCACAACACAATGGCATGTCTGGGAGGAGGAATCGTACTCTGCTTGACATGGTTCGATCAATGATGAATCTTACAACTCTATGTTATCCTTTTGGGATTATGCTCTAGAGTCTGATACATGCATACTCAATATAGTTCCAACCAAGAAGGTTGATAAGACACCATATGAATTATGGTATGAAAAAGTTCCTAACTTGTCTTACTTATAGGTATGGGGATGTGAGGCACTTGTGAAGCGTAACATGCTTGACAAACTCCAACAAAGATCTATTAAGTGTATCTTTGTAGGATACTCAAAGGAAACAATGGGTTACTACTTCTACTTCCAAAAGTATACCCATTGTTTGAATCTTGGTGGTTTCACGCTTTTGTCAGTTTAACACACATACGTGTTTTCAAAAATATTGTTCGTTGATTTAATTGCTAAAAGGTATACGATTCTTGAACCTATGTTAATTAAGTTATACTATATATGTTCTTTGTCTTCCGTTGCGTACTCGTGATTATTAAAGTGTTAATAGATTATAAAATCCAACACACTTAACTTTGCATTAAATTTTTGTCGTTTTAGCTTATTAAAGTTTGATAACAAAAAAAACCTAATGAGTTTGTAAGACATATATGGTGAACATAAAACAAATAGTAATCCCAAATCCAAATAGAAAGAAGCAACAATATTTGAAAAATCAAACAGTGCATAACAATAAAATCGATGGATACAATTTGTAGAGTATGTTTGGCAAAAATAGTTGTAGCAGTGAGCAATATCAGTGAGCAGTAGCTGTGAACTGTAGCTGTGAGCAATACCTGTATTTTTTTATAAAAATGTTTGGTAACATAGCTATGGTTGTAATTATAATGTGTAAAACAGCCATCGAATGCTCAAATGGAGCGTTGAAAAATGAGCATTCCAAAAAAATAGATAAAGCTACTTGATGCCTGCCAAACAAACATTAAAATTCACAATGCTCAATGTTCACCGCTCACCACTCCTAAATAATTCTAAAAGCTCTTCATCAAACAAACCCAAAATATGCATAAGAGCAAACTTAAAATCTTACAATTAATATGTTAGAAACTTAGGTTATCATTATTTGTCCGTTAATAAAAGCAAAACAATTTACATTCTGAAACTAACAATGCAAATTTTCTTTTTTGTTATCTTCTAACATGAGAAGTTTTTCATCATTTTGTTTGTTTGAGCGGTGGTTATAAGTGGTAGATACGCGTTAGGGCGATTAGGAACACAGATTTGGAGTCGTATTTTTCGCATGTGAGATTAATTTAGGTTAACTAGTTCTATTTAGACATACAACACATGTCTAAATGCATGCCTAATGCATACATTACTTGTACACTTGCATTATGCATTTTCTCTCTCTAAAAAACCATCAATCATCTTTTAAAATCAACCAATCAAATCATTAGGTACATTTGTAGGCATGATTAGTAGGCACACCAATCATTTTTCATTTAGGTTTTAGTATACATGGAAGAGATCCACTGAGATGAATAATTAAATGAGAAGGGTAAGAAGTAATTTTAGCTACACATTTTGAATGAGGCGCATTTGAAATCTGTAGTTTTGGTTATTTCTCATCTTTCTTATTTTATCCTAACTTAACTAATATTGGCAATTTCCGACTGGTATATGCTTAAATACACGTACCTTTTGCCTAATAAAACAAGCTAAAAAGACCAATAATGACCAGAAATACATAAAAATGCATTGTATTTGTCTTTTTTGTGAATTGTGTCTTGCAGGTACGGATATGTCATAAAAAGGTCAAAAACGAAGCAAAAATGGACAAAGCCGAGCATGGAAATGGAAAGAGCGTGAAAAACCAAAGCCGAATGCATAGACATCCTTAATGGGCCAGCCCGTTCCCATCTTAATGGGTCGGGTCAGCCTATTAACATGCTATCTATAAAAACCTTAAGCCTTTTATATAAGTTTAAAATCCTAAACCATTTAAACCCTTTAACCCATTTCCTGGGCCGAAATTTTAAATCCAAGCCCAACACCATTTTTATAACACTTACACGGGTCAAACCTCCCTTGGTCAAACTTACTATTTCACCATCCCCTTTCCCTCCCATCCTTGCCAAACATAACACACGACCTCTGGGTAAAACCAATTCACCCCACGCTTAAAATACTTATAGAAACAATTGCTGACACCTCTGACAACTCATTTAGCCACGCTGGCAATCCCCAATGATTTGATTGGCTAATCAAACGTGGCACTAGATCCAACGATCAAGATTTGATGAGTTAAGGTAGTTATTGATGGATGGCTGTGATTGAAGGATGGGGGAGCATCACAAAGGGCTAGAATGTTCATCTCATCACTATATAAAGAGGGCATCACACACAGAATTGATCATCTAGGAGTAGGATCTAGTGTAGGAATTTAGCTTAATTAGTATTTTAGCTTACTGTAGTCGTTTTTAGCTTAATATTTTAATTTTAATGTATTTTCCTTCTTAAAAGCTTGTACTCAGTTTGTTTAATCAATAAAATCTCAGTTTTCATTTAGTTCATGTTTAATTCAAGTTTTTTGCTTATTGCATTATTAGTTCAATTAAGCTCAGTTTTAATCTAAATAAGCTCTTTAAGCTCTCAAATCCTACTTAAGCTAGTTTATACCCAGTTAAGCCTTCAAAGCTTAACTGAGTTTGTTTCACTCAAAAATCCACCCTAAATTTACCTCAGCTTATTTTATGAATGATAAGCCGGATTTAGAAGGGCTTATGGACAATACCAGCTTATCTATGATAAGCTGGAGCTTATTAATTTAAGCTCTATAGAGCACTTAAGGTCCCTGTTTAGCTGGGACAAAGGTATTTCCCCTTTCCTTTTATTTAAAGCTTAATTTGTGAGTTGTTTATCATTCTGCTTATTACCTGCTTATAATTGCTTATTCTGTCTTGTTATTGCTTAAATATGTCTAGTTTCTAGTTTGGTTTAACTTATTTTATGGTCACTTAGAATATGTCTTTTTAATAGTTAAATTAGCTTATTAGTTCTGCTTATTATATAAGTGCTTAATTTTCCTTACTTCTTGCTTATTAGTCATTAATATGTTTAGTTCAATATCTGTTTTAGAAAATCGAAGTCTTACAAGATTTGTTTTAGCTTAAATATTGAGTTATGAGTTTTAAAATGGTGTTTGGATTAGTAGTGTTAATTCATAGTTGATACTGTTTGATCACTAAATGCTTTGGATTCATACTTGTTAACCTCAAATCTGAGTTATTAAGAGTTTTTAACAATGTTTGATTGGGATTTATTAGAATTTAAGGATTGAATTCATGGTTTTCAGGTATACTGTTTCATTAAAGGTTTATGGTACTGCTTTGTTTAGAATTCTTAAGTGATGCATTAGAGTTCATGATTTATGATTTGAATTGCTTTAGTTCTGCATTTAAATTCATTAGGTTCTTAAGGATTTGAGTTTTCCGCCTTAGTAATGTCTTTTAAAAGTTTTCAAGCCAAAACTGTTTTAGGCGTAGTTCTTAAATAACAGATTTCATTAGCAGTTTTAAGGTTCAAATTCTTGATGATTTTGGTTATTTTTTATGTTTATGAGCTTATTAGGATATAGATTAGACTTGTTTTGAGGTATTTGATTGGTTGCCTTAGTTTAAATCATAGCAATCTTGTCTTAAAACTGCTTGTTCACTCAGAAAAACCAAAAACAAAAGTAGTATGTGTTTGCCATCTTTTCTAGTTTTTTTTCTAGCTTATTAACTTTTCCAAATTTCTTATTTCAAACTTTTATGTTCTTCTTAGTTTTCATTCTTTATCTGTTTTCATGTTTTAGCTTATACCTAGTGCATTTTTAGTCTCTTTTTAATAGTCAATAATTTAGTCGTTAGTTTTTTAAATACTATCTTGAGTACATGTCTCTTTTCCTTTTGACAGTTTTCAGCTTATTCTCTTTTGCTTGTTTACTAGTTATTTGAGGCTTAATAGGTTGAGTCTTGGTCTGCTTTAGGTTTATTTGCCTTTTCTTTTAGCTTATTGAGTTCTAAAAGCCAAAACAGTTTTAGCTTATTATACTTCAAAAGCTTAAATACTAAACCTGTCATTTTCAATAGCTTTTTCTGGCTTATTTCCTCAGTTTTATAAAAAGTCCTTTTACAAAAGTTTCTTATTTTTAGGTTATTTAGCTTTTTCAAAAATAAGTTTTGAAAACTAAAAAAGTTTTAGCAAAAAGGAAGTCTCAGGGGTCGAACCCGAGACCTCCCCCTTAGCACACACACGTCTCAACACCACACACACTTAACCAACTCGCCCTTGGGTCTTTTTCATATTAGGTTTGTCTAGTTTATTATTTAAGGGCATTTCCAGTTTTAAGCATTCAGCCTTTTTAGCTTAATTTAACTGCTTATTTCCATTGCTTATTTCTAATTCTTATTTTTCCTAAAATCTACATAAGTCAAAGTATTTTTCCGTATTTTTACAGAATTTTAATAATTAGTTTACTATTTTTATTAATTAATTTAGTATAAAATAGTTTTTAATTCATAAAAAATAAAAATAAAAACCAAAAAAAATATAATTCTTTTTTTGAAAATTATTTTAAGTCATTTAGGATTTAGAAATTTGCAATTTAAGTTTTAGGGTTAAAATTAGATTTATTTGCTTAGATGTCGCATTTTTAAATTCCCGTTAACGTTTTCGTGCTTAGTCTTTAATTGCTTTAATTTCTAGCTTTTTCATTCCTTTATATGCTTTTACTTTGCGTTAGTAGATTTAGAAACCAAAACCAAATCTTTTATGACATTCAAGCTCGATTCCCGACATTCCCTTGAATTTCCATTCACCTCTCACCGAGGAGAACAATACCCGTATTGATTACTTTTTATTCTTTCTTAAGAATAATTTGTAAGATACTTAGCTTACGTATACGTATATGTATTTCTATAAATAGATATATTATATTAGAGGTTTGTATTTGATGAATATCAGTCATCTTTACAGTTTCTTAAAATGTAAAGTATTCTTATTCTTTAATGTGTATCGCAACAATGTTATTGGTTGAGCATATCTAGTTAGCAGTTTTATCAAGATGATGAAATCCTACTTCAACTAGAATTGATTATTCTCTAGCATCATGTGTACACAAACAACACTCTGCCTTATATAATTCGTTAACATTTGTTTTAACAGTCATCTAAATCATTCTCAATTAGATACCGTTGTTGACAGTCATCTAAACACTCTTAATTAGATACTGTTGTTGTTAGCTCAACTTGCTATTGTGGAAAAGTAACAACTAGTCTCACACACAATATAAGATATATATACATGGTGAATCCTTAGTTAAAAACACAAGGTTTCCATCCATGTATTAAATTATCTCAAGTAAAAAATAACATTTAAGACTTACCTTGTGACAATCCGTCAATTTCAGGTCGTTATTTTATTCTCGAGTATTAATTATAATTTTCATTTTTATGTTGAGATATGAACTCACGACTAACCGGGAAGAAATTCGGGCTTACACTTGTAATTTAAGTAACGTTTATGAAGAACCGGCGAATTCTACGTAAGACATCGACATTTATATTTCCAAAATGCCGTAGAAATATTTTTAATGCATTTTTTTTATTTTTCGTGTCTTGTACTATTTTTACTTTTTACGAAAAACGACTACAAATCGTACCTTTTTAAATATCGAACTTTGAAATACCGCGCCTTTAACAATTATTGAACAATAGTAAACTTACTATCCCACTAATCTTCACATGCAAATGGGGGGGTGGGGGGGGGTGACAAAACCAAAGGAGTTCCCCAATGGGCACGCCTTGATCAAGTGTAACTATAACACTTGGCAATTCAAGTATAGACATATATAAGCTCAATTTTGACCATCTAACTCAAACACTAGCCATATTTTTAACCAAAAATCTGAGATTGCTCTCTTCCTCATCACCTTAGACGCCACATATAACACCACAAACACCCATTTCATAAATTTTAAAGATCAATCAAAGATGAACACTAGTGAATATGACTACCTACTGTAATCCCTATATTTTTGAGATGATAAAAGAGGTTTTTCAAGAAGGTTTTTATATAAGTTGGGGCTGAAGTTACAAGGAGGTTTTTATAAGATATTTGAGTAAAGAAAATGCTAATCAAAAATTATTTTAGGTGAAGATCATGTGGAAGATTGAAGCTTTGTTATTGTTTTGATTATTTGATCATTTTCTTCATATTTCTTGTGGTAAAATCTCATGAGTTTTGTTTATGTTCTCTTTTGATTTTCAATTGTATATGTACATGCATGATGTATGATTATCAAGCAATGAAAATGATAATGCATGTGTAGATCTAGGTTAATTATAGCTAAAATGGCCATTGAAACAAGTGAAATAATCATAGAAATATGGTTTTGTAATGAACATAGGTTGTATTTTTTCAACAGTTTGATGTTAGATTGAATAACATTAGTTGGTAGAAAATTCTATTTTATGAACACTTGCAAATTGGATGATTTCTAGAAAGTGAATATTGAGTGAGATATGAATACAATCTACAAACTAGTTGATTCTGACATTGTTGTACATATGGTATAAAAAGTAACATTTACGGACTGAGCTAGTTAAAAAGTTAAAACTATGAGACCTAAATAAAATCATGTAGGTTCTGAACCAGTTAGATGGTCAACCAACTCCTTATGGTTTGTAAATGGCATCAAAAATGGTAAAAGTGAGATTTCAGTCTGAATTTGTAAAAAAAAACTTTTGACCTTAATGTATAAATTGTATCATATATAAAAGTTTAAATACTTTTATTATTTTAAAAAACTTAAAAAGTACGAAATTGGTCTAGGATTGTAAGTACCTTAAATATGATTCTAAAGGATATAAATATATCAATTATACCATTTACGGTTTATAAATTATGACTATTTTCGTAAACATAAAAGTATACAAAATTTACTACTACCCGAACACTATAAAGTAAAAAACGATTGTTATTTAACTAAAACCCGAGAGGTAGGACCCACTTCCTTGATTTTAAAAATAATAACATACTGATAATAAAATATGCCCGACCTCGGAACCCAAATTTTATAACAAGATTCATTTACAAGCTTAGATGGGCCATAAGGCCTTATTGGACCACAAGGCCCAATGAAACAAAATGGACATATTGACTTACCTTTAGGCTCAATCCCGTGGACCAACTAAAGAGCTAGAGACCTTGTCTTGAGAGATAATATCAAGTATAATAACAATAATGTGGCTTTGCTTAATGGGCCTATTGGGCTTTTTGAGCTAATTTAGACAATACTAGTAAAATGGCTAATAAAAACAAGTTAAAAACCTAGAAAACTCTAATGTGGAAATAAAATATTTTGTCAAACATATCATCATATAAACTATGTATACATATTCTCATTTATTTATGAGTTTTGTTAATATTATCGACTAGAAACCTAAGACCCGATACAATTTGTATAGGTCTTGGTGAATTGACGCACCAACTTCGACGATTTTATTCAATCGATATTAACATCCGACACACCAAGTGAGTTCAAAGCCTCACATTTTACACTTTTAATATTTTTATAAACCCGCAGGAGATAACAGCTGTTTTTAAATAGAACACAAGAAAGATTATATGCTAGTTGCCCTCGATTATGATTAGAAAGTTACTTAACTCGCTAATAAATTTAATATATATATAAAAAAAAAAGACATGTGTAAATCATGAATTTTTTGAACTACCGTGGAAATGTAGACGCTTATACATGAAAATAGTTACTATTATGAGGCTGGCCACTCTAATCGTGACGACTGGCTAACGTTAAGAGTCGGGAAATATGACACAACTATGCTTGTATAGAGAATAAAAGCACTCATAAGCGATGTGTATAGTAGGCATATCCTTGTTGGGAACCCCATCATAATTAATGGTAACAGTTCAATGTCATGAGAACTTATAAATAATCCCTCGATATAACTTTGTTTGGCCACATCCGTTTATCCTATGAATATATGATAATGATACTTTGTGTTTTTCGGAAATTTTATTGTTTATAAATAGAAAAACTCAACATTATTGTTGACGTTTTAGCATGTTTTATCTCAGGTCCTTGAAGGTAATTCGGCGATGGAGAATTTGGTTGTCGCTTATGGAAACCTAAATGTTTTGAAGGCCCATTAAATAAAAGTCATTCGAAGATGATTTGCAAAAATGTTGTATGAATTATGAAACAATTTGGGTCCAATATGTAACTTTTATTTCGAAATGAAGTATTTAAAAACTCCCTTTGCGGTCGTTTTCTATGCTTGAGTTGTTATATTATGACGTAGCACCCCAAATGACCCTTCCGCTGAGATATATTAAAATGGGGGTGTTACAGATTGGTATCAAGAGCTTAAGTTATAGAGAACAAAAGATTTTCAAAAAAAAATAAACGAAAGGATTTTTGAAATCTTTTAACTATAACTGTGCAAGCGAAATCTCCGAATTACCAATGGACAAGAATGAGAAGGAATTATTTATCGATATATATATATATATGGAAAAATATATATGTTATAATATGAAATTTTCATTTATTTGAATATAATATTAATTATGTAATTCTTTAAAACTAATACTAGATATTTATACATGCATATTGTCATAGGAGAACCCTAATAACCTAACAGCGAACTGAAGCTATCGCGAAGTGAACCATTGGTTCCCGAGCCGAACCAATTGCGGGTAAAAAGATAAAAAAAAAACAAAGGTTGTACAATCATGATCCCAACAAATGGTTGACATTCCTATATGATATTATTTGGTAATTAAGACGATTGAGATCTCTGAAGAAGATCTTTGAAGAAGATACTGACAAGAATCCGAGTAAAACCCGAGGAAGATGTTGATATTGAGCCTCGAGGATGAGCTGAGTATGATATTTCCTTAAAGGTGGAGGTGACAAAACCCCGCCACCTGGAGATTTGTCATCGATTCTGAGTCAGAGACGAGGAGATTGATGTTGCACCGAGGTTATATTGTACCCGAAGGTTTGATGTTGCAACCGAGGTTGAAGATTCACCGAGGCTACTGTTGGACTTCTACCCAAAACGCCTTATGCTATTTTTTGACTTTCCGAGGCTTATATGAGGTAGGAGAGTCATCTTCTGCTTGTGACTCATCATAGTGGTGGATGGCACCTTGGGCTTTTGAGAGCGTGATTTATAGTCTCGTCTCTTGCACGCGCTAGAAACTTAACGGAGCTGAGTTGAGTGCAAACCAAACTGAGATTGCTCTTCTCAAATCCAGAATTAAATCGGGGAAAAAGAAAGGTAGTTACTTAATTATTGATTTGGAGAATGGTCGAGCGTTCTTTGGGCAATGTCCGAGAGGTGTCATTATTGAGAACGGGAGAATGCCACATTGAAGAAAAAATTAGCTGAGACCTGAGACTAAGTTGGTGTGGCATAATGGATCGGATATTGCTTGAAGTAGGTTTTCATGAGTCCTGAGTTGTGGAATAAAATGTCTACTTGGATAGGGTTCGAATTGGGGCTGTTCCAAAGCGCATTCGAAGATGAAAAGTTACCGAGCGTCCGAGAAGAATTCTAAGAACTCTACTTCTAGATGGGACCGGGACCTTATCGAGTCCACGTGGACCACCTATGTACTCATAGTAGAGATTATTTCTCTTAGAAGTATCTTTGTAAATCACTAACTAAACCGCGAGTCCTTTTAGTAGGACTAGTATATTGTAGTTTTATACATTAGATGGTGACATGTAATGTATGACAATGCAACTTGTAACTTATTGGATGTTTAATGAAATTACTATTCTTTGGTGTCTAATTTCTATGTCCGTGTCGTTGTTACCTTTCTTTTCTTGTTCATCTAATTTGGTTCCTTGCTTAATACAATCATTGAATGAATACTCATTATGATTTGATTTGTGTTGTAACAGGATCATGCCGCCAAAAGCAATGTTTGAGGCACGTATGCGCGAGGTTATTAGGGAACAAGTTATCGCATCTATGGCTGAATTTATGGAAAATATGAACCGTGGAGCCGGTGGCGATGAAGCCGGTGGTGCTAGAGCCGGTGGTGCTGGAGCCGGTAGTGGTGGATCTGGTGGTCCTGGAGCCGATGGTAGTGGAGCCGGTGGTGCTGGAGCCAGTGGTACTGGAGCCGGTGGGGCTGGAGCTGGTGGTGCTGAAGACGGTGGTGCTGGAGCCGGTGGTGCCGGACCAGCAGCGCCCGAAATTACTGGGTGTACTTACGTAACCTTCATGAAGTGTGACCCACAACCTTTTAAAGGCACCGAAGGTGCCGTGGGATTATGTCAGTGGTTTGAGAAACTAGAATCTGTGTTCCGAATCAGTGATTGCAAAGAAAGGGATAAGGTGAAATTTGCAACGGCTACTCTCCAAGGTCATGCATTGACTGAGTGGAATGGAAGAATTGCTTCCATGGGTATTGATGCTGATAATGGTACTCTATGGACTGAGATGAGAAAGTGGATGACCGAGGAATTCTGTCCTCGAAGTGTGTTGCAAAGGCTGGAGCAAGAATTGTACAACTTGAAGTTAAAAGGGACTGATATTGATGGGTATACAAACCGATTCCACAAATTGGCCTTGTTGTGTCCTAGAATGGTGAAGCCTGAACCGGTGAAGGTGGAGCAGTATATTCGTGGGTTGTCGAAGAATATACGTTGATATTGGCTAAAATATACATATTTTATACCCCGTAAAACACTATAAAAGGACTAAAAACACTAAAATATAGATAAGCATGTTGCAAATATGTTTGTACTATGTTTTTATGTCTTACAGGTAAAAAGGATTGAAAACGAAGCAAAAACGGTAATTTTCGGGTGACTTTCGATGACGTTTTCACATTTATCGAGGTCCAAACGAAGTCGTGAATATTCCTCGATCACACCATTGGAAAGAGCACGAAAAAACGAGTCCAACGGTACCGGCCTTTCATATTTAAACCTTTTTATTATGAACCTTTTTTGTCCCTGTTTGAACCTTTTATCTTTAATAAACCTGGACCAAATTAAAAGAGGGTTATATATTTAATTTTGTGTCATATAAGTAGAGCTATGCTTAGCTCAGTTGGTAAGGCAATGTGCCCCCAACATAGAGGTCCCGAGTTCGATTCATGCCAGAGGGGTTTATCCCCTCACGACCCGACCCGACCCACGACCCGATCCAGACCCGGCCCAATACCCGACATGACCCGGACCCAACCCGAACCTGACCCGGCCATGACCCGCCGGTTGACTGGATGTCAACCACCGTTGACTGGTGGTTGACCGGTGGTCCGGCGGTGGTCAACGGTGGTCCGCCACCGTTGACCGTCGTTGACCGCCGCCGTTGACCGGTGGTCCGGCGGTGTTGACCGCCGTTGACCACCGTTGACTGCCGTCGTTGACCACCGTTGACCGGTGGTCCGGCGGCGGTTGACCGGAGGTTGACCGGCGACGGTGGGGAACAGTAAAAATGCCACGTGGCACCACTCAGGTGGTGACACGTGGCGCTTCTAATGATTGGTGTGCAGGTACTGTAGCAGTCCGAGGTACAGACTGACATGTCAGTACGAGGTGGCAGTTACGTCAGTACGAGGTACTGTTCAGGTGGCGGCTGGACCAATCAGCGTGTGACACGTGGCACTCTGCGCGTGTCAGTACGAGGTAGGCATGTGTCAGTACGAGGTCAGACTATGGCAATAATGTGGAGGTTGGTGGGCGTCAAAATGACCAAAATACCCCTAGATCCAGCAATATAAGTGGATGGAGGCCTGAAATGACGAATATACCCCCACCTACTTGGGGCTATTTAAAGAGCACGCAGCAGTGTTACCGGGGGGAGATTTTAGTGTGAGAATTTAGTGAGATTTTAGTTTATTAAAAAAGTAGTGTAGGTAGTTTATTTTAGGAGTAGAATAGTTTAGCTTATTTTAGCTTATTATTGTAAAAGCTTTTTAGCTTATTCTTAACTTATTGTATTGGCTTATTT
>BQNB010157998.1:0-15084 GCA_026074375.1 Tanacetum coccineum
CCAAGGGAGATTTCTCCTTAAGTTTTGTTTGTTAAAAATTGAAACAAGCCTTTTAGGCTTGATTTGTGTTTGTAGTTTGCTCAAACACATTTAATAGGAGTGTATTGTGCAGGTCTACCCTTAAGGTAACCTGCACACTTGTGTTTGTGGTTTTTCCAATTACACCAGCAGTAGTAACAGCAGTTACTACTGTTGGTATTTTAATCTTCATTTTAGTTAGCTTAAGTAGGATCTAGGCTTTAAAACTTAGTATATTTTTAGATTAGTTATAGCTTAATATAGTTTAAAGCTTGATTTCTCATTTCTTGCTAATTTGCTTAATTACATTTTCTTTCAAAGTTCATAAAAACCTTAAAAAAACCAAAAACAGTAGTATTAGCTTAGTGTTTTAAATTTTGATTTCTTAGCTTATAGAAGTTGTTTGTATGATTTGAATTCAAAGCTTATTAGGTAATTGTTAAGTTTTCTAAAGCTTAGCTTATGTCTTGTCTAATTGAGTTTTCTTTAGTTTAGCATTAATTTGTGCTTTTAGAGTTTGTCCCTGAGTTTGCTTAATTGTGCCTCAATTTCAGATAGCTTAAAGTGTCTTTAGTCATAGTAGCTTGTCATTTTTAGCTTGTGCACATCTTAAGGATTCTAAAACAGTTTTTGGTTTAGAATTTGAGCTTATTTTGAAGTGTGTGTAAGCTTTTAAGTGAAATTAAGCAATTTTGCCTCTAAAAGGGCACTTTCTGTATCAGCAGAATTAAAAAGCTCTTTTAGAGCTTAATTTTGATTTTCAGCTTAAGCTTCTTTTATTAAAGTTGCTTAGAAAAGTGTCCTCTATTATGTCCTTTACAATTCTAACCTTTTGTTTTTCAAATTTTATTTTTGCAAATCAGGGTGGACGACCTAGATACCAAGCTCCTCATACTTATAGAACCATACGTTTTTACCATGTGTGCAACAAATTGTCATCCGTGAGCTATTTGCACACTTTAATTCCTTTATCTTTATTTGGGCCTTAGACTAATAAGCAATTCGTAGCTTTTCCAGCTTATTTTAGGGCTTTCGTGTTTAGCTTTTTTCGTAGTTATAATTTTTTTTAAGTTCCTGTTAGCCATTTAAGGATTTCCATGATGTTTTTGAGAAATTTTTTCATTAAGTAGATCTAATTTTTATCATTTTCTTAAGTTTTATAATTTTTGAAAAATCATAAAAAAATTAGAAATTTTTTTTTTGACAAAAAATACAAAAATTATTTTTTAGCATTAGAATAAATACCTTTTAGGTTTTCATTAAGAAAAAATATTTTTTCAACACTTTTATATTTATTTTAATTTTTTGGGTTTATTTTAATTTTAAAAATAGGATTTTAAGTTTAAAAAATTGTTAAAAATAGTTTTTGCAGTTTTTATGTTATTTTAGACGTTTTCTAAGGTTTGTAAAAAATTATTTTCTAAACTTTTTGGGCCGAAATTTGCTATTTTTTAGGATTTAATTAGATTAAATTAGTTTTTAAATCATAATAAATTCAAAAATAATCAAAAAAAATGTTTTTCTTTTTCTTAAAATTTTCTTTTGTCCTATTTTAGGTTTAGAAATTTAGTTTTCATTTTTAGGAGTTAATTTAGTGTATTTGCTTTATTGTCGCGTTTCATTTGTTTCCCGTTAATTGTTAAGTGTTTAATTGCTTTTAATTGTTCATCTTAATTGTTGCTTTTATTTAGTAGTTATAGAAAATCAAAATATCTTTTCTCTCATTCAAATCATAATCCGAGCTAAAACGTGGTTTCAATTTCACAAGTCGTTGGGGGAAACGACCCGGGTGATCATTCTTCCCGGTTAAATATGGTATTCATAATATTATTTATATCTTTTAGAGTGGGTGGAGGGGGGGAGCTTTTTTAAGGGAGACTTTAGGGAAAGGTTCTTAATGCTCTTTTGGAATTATTATATTCGTATATTTTATTGGGTATTCCATTTTTGGCTTTTTTTGATTTTGGAAATTTTTTTATTTTTATTGCTGTGCGCACTCGTTCTCAGCCTAATCGAAATCGTCGACAACAACAATTAACAACGGTTATTGGTGAGGGGAACCGAGTTTCCAATGGCCGACAATAGTTACATGTTCAATGCTACAAACTCCCATCGAGTGATCCGAATATGCAAATTGTACTGTCCCAACGAAATGCAAACAATTTGAGCTTAACCAAACTTTGATTATCTGCTGTTCAACTGTAAATCAATTTACGGGTAAACAGACCCTCAAAAATCATACTACGATTTTTCAACAAAGTTACTTTCGTTTAGACATCCCGAGTTTCCAATACAACGATTTAAGCTTTTGCAAAACAAAACAACATCCTTATCAAGCCGGACTGGATAGATAAGGACCACCTCGAATTCGATTCTAAGTGGGATGATCTTGTTCGAAATTCAAAAACAAATCTTTCCACCTTCGAAACACTTACCTTAGGAAATGAAATACCACTTTTCTACCAAAACAAATTAAACTAACAACGAAGCATGGGAACGTTTCAAAGGACTTCTTTTGTCAATTCCTCATCATGGTTTCTCGGAAACCACCCAATAAATTACACGTTCTACATTCCATGAATACCAATGATCAAGATGCTTTAGATTTCGCAGCGGGTGGACCAATAAACTAACCTCAATCTCGTGATGGTTTAGCCATTATTAAGAGTAAATCCAAGGGCGTAATTCAAGAACGTCATACAAATTAAACAAAGATTTATTAACTAAAATCAAATTTTACTCTTCAACTTATAATTCTTTGAATATCAACAACTAGCAGCTTTCAAGAAGACAAATGGATATTCCGAATGAGCAGATTAGAAATGATGATTAAGTGAAAAGATTGTTACGACTCATCGCTATCGTAATGCAGGTCTCTAGGAAGTTTGTGTCACATGTGGTTCAAATAAAAATTCAATAATATACCGTTAACAAGCGACATGAATTTCCCGCTTTTCATGATAACATTTCATCAATTCAACAAACGTCGCCTAATTCAAACTTTGTTCAAAGGAAATCCTCCTTATTTGGCAAAATCAGATAGAGACCACACGGTTTAATCAACCAAAAGTTCATAACAACCCAGAAGCCAAAGCCAATTATCAAGGAACAATTTCAATTAGAATCAAAAAACCGGTGTAACCAATTTAATCAAAAACCATCAAAACAACAAGGTCAATTTTTTAACACAACCAATCAACACGGTTTAACCAAGTTCAACCATATAAAGCTCCTACGCCCCAAATTCAAGGTGTTTCGAAAAGGATTTGAAATTACGTAAGGCAAACAGATGCAGGTGTTTGAAGAATGTTCCAAATCAAGGTCATAAATTTGCAGGAATCAACAATGGCTAATGTTCCGAGTCTGTTGACAAAGTTCTTTGTGATAATTTCAAAAATTCTGCTTACTTCGAATTCGGGTACTATTCCAAGTCAACCGTAACTAACTGCTCGTAGCAATTATAATGCTATCACTACAATTAATCTTAATAACCATAAGATGGACCTTCGTGACGCCTCTTGTTCACTACACCCGTTGTTTTCTACTCCTCAAAAGGAATACCATAAACAAAACCTTATGACGTCAACGGAAAATGCAAAAGAATCAAATTTTGGGAAAAAATACCGCACATGTTACACCCAATCTAGCGTAGGTAGAAGAATCCATTTTCATGGAAATTCCAAAACCAAAAGCTAAGAAAACTGTTATGTTGGCATTAAAGATCTTTATTCTTCAAGACTAATTCATAATCTATCTAAACTTCCATATTCCCGTGAGAGGATGAAACGTGAGAGAGAACGTTAACCCCAGTGCTCAACATAGCCGGTTCTTGAAGATCGTTTTTCACAACATACTACGTTTAGAGATTGGATTGAAAGATGCTCTCGTCGAAATGCCAAAATTCAACAAATGGTTAAGCTCGTTGCTAAGGAACAAAGAGAAACTCGAGGAGATCGCCATTATAACCATTAATGCTGAATGATCTGCTATCATCATGAACAAAGTTCCCAAGAAGCTTGAAGTTCTGAGAAAATTTCTTATTCTTGTGTGCTTTACAAGAACTCGATGAGAGTGATACTAGTGCTTTTAGCCGATTTTGGGGAGCTAGCGTAAAATCTTTTACCTCATTCTATTTACAAGGCAACTTGGGCTTGAAAGCTTTGTCCTTCTCGGATGATCACTCGAGTCTTTGCCAAATCGTTTAATTACTCACCCATTGGGACATTAGCACAGGATCGTTTTAGTTAGAGTTGTTGTTTCACCGTTTCTTGCGGAATTTTGTTGTGGTAAATTTTGAACCAGACCTAAGAAGTGGCTATTATTTTTGGGAAACCTTTTCTTGCTAATTGCAAAAGCTCTCATTGATTTGTACGAAGAAACATTGACTTTAAGAATAGGAAAGGAAGAACTTGTTTATTATGCCGATAAATATAAGAAAAACAAAGATAAGAATGTTGTTCACACCATTTCTGTCATCGATTTTTCGAAAGCCGGTCCGTTTAGTGGCAGAGTCCAATAAGTAGTAAATAGCAAGTCTTAGACTTATGCAGTAGTCACTAATATCATTCTTACTCCTAGTTCTTCTCTGATGAAGATAGTGATCATTTTTGAGAAGTTCGCCGATCGAACTTGCTCTTTCTTGATTCGTTACCACCGGGGTGGTAATGATGATTCGGACTCTTAAGATGGACTTGCGTGAAGAAAATTTTCAAGTTTATCTCAAATCTCTTTCGAATTCGTATGATAATTTCAAATCTACGCAAGTGTACTCTCTCTTTGAAGAGGATCGATAAGGATGTCGATATTAGTATTCTTCTTCCTTCACACTTACTTAACCGGAAGATAGTGAATTTGAAGCTTATCTTGAAAGAGATTCAATTTCACCAGGAGTGATATGACCCTCAACTACCACTTGAAGTTCAATTTAGCAATCCTACTTCCCCTACTCTCACCGGGATGAGAAGGATACCATTCATTGGAAGACGCCGATATTTTTCTGTGGTCATGATTTGTATAGAGAATGATGAAACGAAAAATCGATTAGGAAAAAGATAATTGTCTCTTGGCAAACTTACTTACATCAAAAACCATAACACTCTTTTCGTCCTCAGAAGTTGAAACGAAATCCAAGATTTGAAAAGACAAAGTTTCAAGTGTTGTACCTTTTGCCTACCATTGTCATGCCAATTTGAATCACTTTTGATAATCCAATTGATTTCAAGATCCTTTTTCCAAACCAAAACGATTTTAAATGGACTTAACCGTTGCACTTGATTCACTGAATCAAGTATTTTCCTCTCATTTGTTAGATTCCGGACTAGCCTTTCATGCGGAGTTGTCGGCTAGTGTTACTTGAATTTCTTACGAAACAAGGGACAAAGATTTCAAACAGGTTATTTGTTTATCATGCCATTCTTGATTAGATCTTGTATTCTTTCGTGAGGAAAATTTAAAAGAGATCATTTTCCTCTCGGTACTCCTTTTAGTTTTCAAAGAAACGGTCTTTTCTTCTGCCTCAGCAGAACCACAGATGAATGTTTGACTTTTGAGCCCATTTTGGTTTTGAAGACATGTGGTGTGATTAATGAAGATTTCTTACCAAAGCAAGAAGACTGTTAAACTTAAATGTTAATTATGTCGATTCATTCACATTATACATTTGGACTTTTCTTCTACACTTCCAACTTACACCGAGGAATCACCTTTGATTTTCTCCTTTAGGAGTGAGAATTTGTTTTGACACCCGTCATAGATCTACGTTTAATTAGCTGTGGCTATGGTCAATGAAATGTTTTCCTATTTGCTCTCCCTAAGGACAAAATGAATGATAGGTTGAGTCGAGCGCTGCGATCGGTAACAAAAAAAGCGCTTCGTGGGAGTTCACCATGCTTATCTTTTCTATTTTTCTTTCTATTTTTAATGTGTTGTGATGTGTTGTGGCTATCCTCTTCCGGTTTCTTGTTGTTTATTGTTTGTTGTGATTTTTTCAAGATGAACCCAACAATTTCTGAAGCCTCTCGTGTTCGGTGTTGTGTCCCGTTTCACTCGAGCTTTTATTCCTGCTGTGTGAAATAGTATTGGGCGAAATCAATATACTTTTCATCTTATCGGATTCACGTTTATCATTTGCATAATTCATAAACGGCTTGATTTTAGTAGGGAACCCGTCCTTTTAAACTTTTGAGGACAATGGTTCGTTTTAGTTTGTCGGAGGGAATCTATCGATCTTGATGAGCCTGCTTATTGTTTTGTTCTCACGTACACGTTTTCCCACAAATAAAACTGGCATTAAATTTTAAAATTTTAAGATCTTATTTGTAGGAAAAAATGAAAAAATAAAAAATATTAGTAGTTGAAAAAAAAAGTGCTAAGACACGAATGTAGGTTTTCCGTTTGCGAGAATAGAAAGTAATTTTTGACCCGATCAAACGTGTTGAGTTCTAGCTTTTACCCTTAACAATTAATGATGATAATTGTGCTAGTCTCATGTAGATTTTAAATATGCCGAGTTGGATTTTATATAGGCTAAGTATTTGCAAATCTCTTTATTAGGGATTTTAAATTGCAAAGAATAAGAGATGATAGTGTTGATTACGAGTTAGGATGCTAAACAAAGTTTATTTGGAAAACTTAAAGGCTTATAAGAATAACTTGTGGTTTTTCTTCCCGAAAGTTTTAAACATGATTTCAATTATACTTGTTCTCTTTAATTTTTACAAATTAGAGTTTTATTCTTAAAGTATAATCAACATATTCAGCGAAAAAGCATTTATCATTGATGAAGTCTATCATCATATTATGTATACTAAGAATTTTGGTTCAAGTTTATACTTTGGTTTTCTAAAACAAAATTTTTCTATTTGCATAAATAATGTGTTGAATTAATAATATAAAAAAAATTGTAAGTTTAGTAGTTGGTGAATAAAAAGGATGCAAGTTATAAATCCTTAGTGTAAATTTTCTTTGTCCAGTTTGATTTTCATATTAGATTAAGATGTAAAGAGGTTTGAAAGTTTAGTTTTAGCTATAAAATCATGTTTATGCTTATGTCTTTGTGTCTGCACAAGTGGAGATTTTGTCCTTTTGTTTTAGTTGGTTTAAAAATTGAATCAAGCCTTTTAGGCTTGTTTTGCTTTGTGTTTGCCTCATTCACATCATTAGGAGAGGTGTTTTGTAGGTCTACCTTATCGGTAACCTGCACTACTTGTGTTGTGGGATTTTTCCATTATTACACCTGCCTGTAGTAACAGCAGTTATACTGCTTGCCTTTTAATCTTCATTTTAGGTTAGTTAATGTAGGATTTAGGATCTTAATTTTAGCTAGCTTAAAACTCACACATAGCTTAATATAGTTTAGGACTTGCTTTTTATTTTCCAACTTAATTGCCTAGGTACATTTAGTCTTAAAAAGTCATATAAAAGCCAAAAAGATCAAAAACAATAGTAAACTTAGTTTAGTCTTTAAAAATGAATTTCTAGCTTATAAGATTCAGTTTTATGGTTTATATTTGTAGCATTATAGTTGATTAATAAGCCCTTATAAGCTCAGCTTCTGTCTAAACTTATTGAGCATTTTAGCTTAAGTGAATTTTGAGGTGTCCTTGAGTTGCTTTCTGAGTTTGTCTTTTGATCATAAAATTTAGGTAGCTTATAGTGTTTCAGCTAGCTTAAAGAATTAGTGGTTAAGTGAGTTTGTTAGAATCAGCTTCTAGACAACTTAAGCTTTTAGGAATAGCTTTTGCTTTCAAAATTAAGCTTATATTGAAGCTAGTGCAAGCTTTTAAGTGAAAATCAGCAAAAACAAACTCAAACCTCTTCTTTCTGATGTCAGCTTATTAATAAGCTGTTTCAGATCTAATTTGTCATTTTCAGACAAAAAGTGTAGTTTTAAAGTTGTTTAAAATCAAGTTTTTAATAAGTTTGGATATTTAGTTTTTGTTAAAAGTGAAAAAATAAAAAAATTTGCAAAATGGGGTTTTGCCAGACTTGAACCCACGACCTCCCTCTCACTACACCAACGTTTTAACACTTGTGCTACAATAGCTCATCCGTGAGCTATTGTACACTTTAATACTTTATCCTTTCTTTGGGCCTTAGACTAATAAGCAATTCGTAGCTTTTCCAGCTTATTTTAGGGCTTTCGTGTTTAGCTTTTTCGTAGTTATAATTTTTCTTAAGTTCCTGTTAGCATTTAGGATTTTCCCTGAATTTTTGAGAATTTTTCATTAAGTAGATTAATTTTTATCATTTTTCTTAAGTTTAAATTTTCGAAAAATCATAAAAATTAGAAATAATTTTCAGAAAAATACAAAAAAATAGTTTTTAGCATTAGAATAAATACTTTTAGGTTTACATTCAGAAAAATCATTTTCAACACTTTTAGATTTTAATTTTCATTTTTGAGCTTTTATTTTAATTTTAAAAATAGGAATTTTAAGTTTAAAAAATAGTTAAAAATAGGTTTTTGAGTTCTTTATGTTTTTAGACTTTTTCTGAAGGTTAAAAAATTAATTCTTTCTAAATTTTAGGGCTTAATTTGTGGGGAGATATTTTCTTAGGATTTAATTAGATAACAATTAGTTTATTTTATATCATATTAAATTCACAAATAAAAAAAAAAAATGTTTTTCTTTTTCTTAAAATTATCTTTTGTCCTAATTTAGGTTTAGAAATTTAGTTTGCATTTTTAGGAGTTAGTTTTAGTGTATTTGCTTATTGTCGCGTTTTATTTGTTTCCCGTTAATTGTTAAGTGTTTATTTGCTTTTAATTGGTCAATTTTTAATTGTTGATTTATTTGTGTTATAGAAAATCAAAATTCTTTTCTCTCATTCATATATTTATCCGAGCTAACGTTGGTTTGAATTTAAATGTCGTTTGGGGAAACGAACCCGGGTGATCATTCTTCCGGTTAAATATACGTTATTATATATTAAATATATCTTTTTAGAGTGAGCTTTTCTTAAGGGAGACTTTTAGGAAAGTTCTAATTGCTCTTCTGGAATATTATATTGTATATTTTATTGTTTATTACTCAACAAGTTATAAACTTTGTAAACAGTTTAAGAAACCGACGACAAAGAAATTTGAAATGAGTATGATGGGAGAACTCACCTACTTCCTTGGACTACAAATCAAGCAGAATGACAAAGGAATCTTAATTTTTCAAGAACAGTACACTAGGAACTTACACAAGAAATATGAAATTTCTGATAGTTCCTCAGTAAAAACACCTATGGTTCCTCCAAACAACTTAGGTCCTGATCTTTCTGGCAAGCCAATGAATGAGACCTCATATAGGGGAATGATTAGGTCACTGATGTACTTAACTACAACAGGCCTGATATCCAATTCTCCACAGTCCTATGTGTAAGATATCAGTCCAATCCAAAGGAATCACATCTAACAGCTGTGAAAAGAATCCTTAGGTACCTGAAAGGTACTCCAACCCTTGGTCTGTATTATCCAAAAAGTTCAGGCTTTAATCTCAAAGGATAGTCAGACTCATACTATGCTGGTTGTAATATGGACTAGAAAAAGCATCTCAGGTTCCTGTCAAATACTTGGTGGAAAATTGGTTTGTTGGAGTGCCAAGAAACAGCAGTCAGTGGCTATGTCCACAACTAAAGCTGAATATGTTGCTGCTGCTGGGTGTTATGCAAGTATCCTATGGATGAAAAGTCAACTCAGTGACTATGACATCCATTACAAGATGGTACCCATCTTTTGTGACAACACTAGTGCCATTGCAATATCCAACAATCTAGTACTTCACTCAAGAACCAAACATATTGATATAAGATATCATTTCACCAGGGATCACATCCTTAAAGGAGATATTGAATTACACTTCATCCCCACTGAGTATCAGCTAGCTGATATCTTCACTAAACCCTTAGATGAACATACTTTCATCAAACTGAAAGCAGAATTAGGCATGTTGAATATTGATTAATCAGTCTCCCTGATCAATCATGTTCAGTATGGTGTATATTCTTTTCTCGCTGAAACCATCTCCCTGAAACCCATATGAATCCCATGACACTGAGGGACACATTAAATGAAGTAACTAAATGCTCCAAGTCTTTAGTTACTTAATGTCCTAGGTTAGTGACTGAACACATTAAATAAGGAACAAATATTCCTTATCTAATTGTCATCCAACAGTCATGGGTCCTCACTTCTCCCAATATCACTCTAATAACCCACCATGCATTTAATGCTCACTCCCGCAAACCTGATCCCTTCCCAAAATGTCTAGTCAAAAGACTTTTGACCATTATTCATATGTCATCACTGCAAAAGTGAAACGGCGCAACAGTTGCCATGAAAAACGAGATCGTGCAACTAGTTAGAAAATGCATTAAATGTAGTACCAACAAATTTTTAATTTTTTAAAAATGAAAAGTTTAAAATTATGTGGAAAATCCTTTCCATTCCCTTATAAATACTTTTCACCAAACTAGAACACACACATACAAATTTACAAATCAAATAAACTCTGCTTAAATTCTCTCTCAAAGAAAACATGTGGGTGTTCTTCAATTTTTTGGGTAAAAAAGCTTATATCTTAACAAGTTGTTTATTAAAAATAATTCTTTCAAACTTTTGTTTAGTCAATCATGTTCAATACAAAGATACCCATCTTCATATAGTCCCTTTTGATAACATATCACGCATTTCACGACATCGATCAATGTTGAAATAAGCTTGTAACCATCTGGTGTGTGATATTTTGCCATTAAAACCTTTTTGTTTTTCAACATATTCATCTAAAATGGCAGAACAACAAACAATCAATGCTCCTCAATGGAACAACATGACCGTAGACAATGTGACTTTCAGACCAACAATGTGGTAGATAACTTCAACTACCCACCAAATGTGCATGCTTACAAGCCCATAGTGAATTTTTTGCTAAATTATCATTTGAAAAAAGCTTTTACCAACTGTTCCTCAGTGGTCTATTAGAACTTACTCAAGGAGTTTTGGAGCACTGTTGTTGCCTATGACCCTTTTCCATCAACTGATGAGATTGAGCAATGCCCACTCAAGGAATTCCTCATCAAGTTTTCAGTTTTAAATGGGCAAAGATCTTTGACCATTGATTTTAACACCTTTTGTTCATCAACTGGCCTTGATTATAATAAAGGTAAATATGTGGCTCATCCTACACCTGAGGTTGTTAAGAAAGAATTAGGCAAAATTACCATCAATCCGAGTTACCTGGACAAAACCCAGTCCTGAAAAACTCCTTTCCTGTGGCTTGGAGAATTCTGTTCACTTTTGTGATTCAGGTTCTTGGCGGGAACTACTCCTCCACTGAACAAGTGAACTCTATTCAGCAGCTCTTAGCCTTCTGTCTCATCACTGTGACCGAGGTTGACATAGGGGAGATCATTTACAGTGATCTCGTAACCAAACTATTGAATAAGTCTAGGCTGAAATACGTTTCATACCCTAGATTTATCTCATGTGCTTTACAAGTGTTACTGGGTCCTGACTACACTCAGGATGAAAAATTTGGGTTTTTACCTGACATCCTAAGTAACTCTAATTTTACAAAGGACCCATCCAAAGTCACTGACATTGAATTGACGGCCCATATGATTGGTGTAAACAGTCAAAGGGATTCAGTGTTTCCACTTCCTTTGGCTGCAAAGCCAAAGAAATGGAAAGCGCAGACTGTGACTCCAACCTTACCCAAGTCACAGGGCCCTGAGGCTTCCAGAGCACTCTTTAAGAAGGGAAAAAAGCCTAAGTCTAAAAAGCCACCCACTAAGACCAAGGTAACACCACCCAAGCCAACAAAGGGTTGTGAGCAATCCCACTCAGTCCCCTCAGGCACCATACCTGATCCCCAAGATCTAGAGAGAAACATACAACTCGCTAGTATGGGATTGCCTTCCACGCTCGATGAGGGCACTCGTAAATCACAACCTTTGCCTGAGGGTCCTGCTACTCACCTCAAAGACTCAGGGGGAAACATTTAACCCCTTGACAGGGACTTAACTTCCATGACTTATGATGAAGGCACGGCTAAAACCACGCCATGTCCTAAAGGGTCACTTAGGGACAAAGACTCAGGGGGAAACATACCACCCGCTTATATGGAACCAATACACCCCACTTTTGCTGATCTTTCAAGGACTGGTGCTAAGTACCAGGTGGATGAAACCTAGTCTACTAGATTGAGGTACCGGTCCCCCACCAAAAACAAAGGCATGACTTCTTCTGAAGTGGAGCCGGATACTAAACCTTTACAGCTACAAACTTTTGCTGATGTTCAAGCCTTCCTACTCTTTGAGGATGAATTAGATAAAGAGAGTGATAAAGAGGAAGTGATTGCTGCTGGGGAGGACATGGATGAGGATCCTCAAGTTGCTGAAGAAGTTAGAACTCTATCACCAAAGCAAGACCAGCCTGAACCATCTCATGTTCAAGAATCTACTTCTGACTCATCCAGTCCTAACCTCAAGAAATTTGATGACATTCTTCCTCTCACTGAACGACAATTGATCAAGTATCTTAGGAAGATGTTAAGAGTTCTCTTCAGTAGGATCACTAAGACACAATGGGAATAGCATGAAGAACCAGCAGTCTCCTATGCTGACCTCAAGGCCTCCATTGAAGAATACTATGATGAAAATGTTGCTCATAGAGATCAAACTGACAAGCTGGTTGAAACAACCATGAGTACTATTGACAGGAACAATATGGCAATCAAATATCTCTACCAAGGCCTGAATGTCATTACTAAGCTTCTCAAAGACATCAATAATGCTGTCAATGATGACCTTGCCATAAACAAGAAAATTAATGAAGCCATTGAGACTTTTGCCAGGATCTCTACTAATACTACTAAGGTTCTCTCCTTAGTCAAAGACTTTGATTTTTCTACTTTTCAGACTACTATGAAAGATCTTCAGGCTCATGATCTCTAACAAGAAAAAGCGTTAGCTTCCTGGACAAAGTCTTCTACCAATATGGCTTGGAATCTTGGTTCAAGAATGACTGCCATTAAAATCTCTCAAACTGCTCTTAAAAGTGAAGTTTCCTCTCTCAGGCAGGACACTTCAGAGATAAAATTCATGATGACAGAGATTTATTAGGCTTTCAAAGGCTAATCCTCTTTAGCTCCCTCAAGCAGTGTCACTCCAACACTTGGTCTCACTGATATTCCAACAAATGTTGAGGGGAAAATGCAACCAACACTGCCACTGAAGAACCTCCTTATCACACTGGTATGTGCTTAATTACACATACCATTTTCCATTAAAAACGGACTTAAGTGACTAAAAACGTACCAAAAATACATTGTATTTGTATGTTTTGCATTTGAATTGTGCAGGAACGGATATTCAAAAAGAAAGCCAAAAACAAACAAAGCCGAGCACGGAATGGAAAAGACAAAGTCAAATCAAAGTCTAAAGTCAACCAAGTGAAGAAAATACAACTTAAGGGACTAAAACTGCCAAGCCTTAAGATGTGTTACAAAAAGACAAGGGCTGAAATCGGAAATTGAGGGTGAAGTATAACTTTAGGGACCAGTTCTGCCAATCCCCTAAAGTTATATCACAAAAGGGCGAAAATTACAACAAAGTTATAAGAAAGGAGGGGCCAAAGCTGCCAACCTTCCCAAACTCCATCTTTCCCGCCCAAACAAAACCCAGGAACAACTTGGGCATGTCGTCCCATACCTTCTCCCTGCAAAAACACTCAACACCCTAGATGAATCATTTCAACCACTCCTCTACCCCCCCCAGTTGTATAAGTGCCAAGTTGGCAATCCTTCACCATTCCCAAGGTTTTTCGATGGCTATGATTGACTCCAAAGAAGCACAAAAGATATTAAAGGCTAGGATTTGTTTTAAAATCTCCTCACACAACAAGCACACTTGGTTTTGTCTCTAAAAAGAAACACAAAAGAAAGAAGTCCAAGAGAAGAAGACTTCGGCTATAAATAGAGCCTTTTGTAAGTCAATTTACAATTCCAAGTGCTAAGTTTCTTCATTGTGTTGTTTTGTGTTTTAAAAGCTCTCAATACAGCTTATTTACAAGCTGTTTTCATTAAGTAAAAATAAAAAGTTAAGTAGTTAAGAGAAAATCACAAAAATCACTCTCAAATACACTACAACTTTCTTTATGGATGATAAGCCAGTTCTGGATGGGCTTATGGACACTACTAGCTTGTTTTATGCAATCTAGAGCTTGTAGATTCATTGTTTGACCCTGTTTTAAGCAAGGGTGTTGTAAGTCTCTCTTTTTCTTATTATTCTTATTTTCTGCAGAACTGCTTATAGTGCTTATTTGTTACTTATGTTTACTTATTTGTGCTTCATCAGTATGTTTAATGCTTATCTTGCTTAGTTGTTAGTTTAAAAAATAGGTTGTATCATTTTCTTAGTTAGAACTGTTAGTTCATTTGATAAAACTGTTAGTTATAAGTTATTACTGTTTGCTTAATTGTTAGTTTGAAATGATTTGTGAAAACTTTCAGGGGTATTTTCAACTAGCAGTACTAACTCCAAGTTAATACTGCTAGTTCTCTTTTGGAACTTAAACCTAGCAGTACTAACTTAAAGCTACCAGTACTAACTCCAAGTTAATACTGTTAGTTAATACTGTTAGTACTGGTGGTTCAATTTAGCTTATCAGCTTATTATTTCTGCTTATTTAAGATTTACTTAGCTTTTAGAATAACACACACACCACACACACACACACACACACTGTTTTTAGGAGTAAGCTTATTTAAGCTTATTTTCCTTTTCAGCATTTTCAATAGTGTATCAGTTTGTAGCTTTTTAGCTTATTTGCCATCGTAGTTTATTCTAGTTTCTTATTCTTATGCCTGAATGCTTATTAGGGGTAGTTAAATATTTGTTTTAGCTTAATTGCTTATTTCTTGTCTCATTTTGTTCTGTTAAAGCTAACAGTACTAACCTTAACCTAGCAGTACTACTTAAAGGTAGTAGTACTAACTCCAAGTTAGTACTGTTAGTTAGTACTGTTAGTTAATACTGTTAGTACTACTGTTAGTACTGCTAAGTTTTCTTGCTTAATTT
>BQNB010157999.1:0-15084 GCA_026074375.1 Tanacetum coccineum
TTTTATGCAAAAGACACCGGAAGAATGTTACGAATTGATCGAGAACATGACCGCTCACCACAACCATTGGGACACTTCTAAAACTCGAGATGAGACGTCCAGAAATATCTCTTCTACTACTACTACCAAGAGTCCCGAAGTTGTTCGACAATTGGAATTAATGAATAAGAATTTTGTGGAGATGATGAGACAAATACAAACGGTCAAATTTGTTGATACGAAATGTGAGACTTGTGGTGGTCCTCTTTCTTTTACCGAGTGCCCAGCCGTCGGTGGCTACACTCAAGAGGCTGTTTATGCTACTACGGGTAACCAAAATTCGGGGGGTAATTCCTACCAACCGCAAGGTGACCGTAATTTGCTTAACTATCGCTCGAATAATTACCTCGGACCACCCAGTTTCAATCAACCGAATAATCAAAACCGATACAATCAAAATCAAAATCAAGGGAATTTTCAAGCCCCGAATTATCAAGCTTCAAACAATCAAGGAAGAGGGCAAAATTTCAATCAAGGAAACAATAATTATCAAGCTCCTAATCTTCAAGCTCCGAATTATCAAGTTGGACCTTCGAACGAGTTAACAAGCTACATGAAGAGTAATGAAGCTACATTAAGAGCAATGCAAACTCAAATGACAAACATGAAAACGGAATTGCGAAATGAGTTCAAATCTATGATTGATGCAAGAACCAATAAAATAGAAAATCAAAACAATCAAATAATGAACATATTAACTAATATGCAAAATCAAAATTCCTCGGGTTCGGGATCACTTCCTAGTAATACCGTTGCTAACCCGAGAGGTGATGTAAAAGCTATTACCACCCGAAGTGGTGTTGCTTATGATGGACCTTCAATTCCACCTACTCCTTCTCCTCTCCCGAAGGAAGTGGAACGTGAAACCGAGGCGACAAAGGACAAGGTGTAAAATACAAGTTTAGGAAGTACCGCACACGTCCAACCTCCGGTTGTCCAAGACCCGATTCCAGAACCCGAAGTTGCTCCAAAGACTAATCCTAAACGGTCAATACCTTATCCTTCGAGACTTAACGACCAAAAGCTCCGTGAAAAAGCTAATAATCAAATGTTGAAGTTTCTTCAAATCTTTCAAAGATTACACTTTGATATTAGCTTCGCGGATGCTCTTCTTTATATGCCGAAATTTGCTTCTACGTTTAAGAGTCTTTTAAGTAATAAAGAAAATATATTCGAATTAGCAAGTACTCCGTTAAATGAGAATTTCTCAGTGATGCTCCTAAAAAAGTTGCCCAAAAAACTTGGAGACCCCGGCAAGTTTTTAATCCTGTGTGATTTTCCAGAGCTAGATGAATGCTTAGCCTTGGCCGATCTTGGCGCTAGCATTAATCTAATGCCTCTTTCCGTATGGAAGCAGCTTTCGCTCCCGGAACTCACTTCGACCCGCATGACACTCGAACTCGCAGACCGATTGACCGTTCACCCGAAAGGAGTTGCCGAAGATGTTTTTGTGAAAGTAGAAAAGTTTTATTTTCCGGTCGACTTTGTTGTAGTAGATTACGATGTTGATCCTCGGATTCCCCTCATCCTCGGGAGACCTTTCTTGAGGACGGCAAGAGCTTTAATCATTGTTTATGGTGAAGAATTAACTCTTTGAGTCGATGATGAGGCCATTACGTTTAAAGTCGGGCAAACTTCGAGATACTCCCGTAGTTACGAAATAGTTAATCAAGTCAATGTCATAGACGTTGCTTGTGAGGAGTATGCTCAAGAAGTGCTCGGATTTTCGGATAGTTCGTCAAGTGGCAATCCCACTCCTTCGGATCCTATCATCGCTTCTTCTTCCCCCTCGTTCACTCCTTTTAAAGGAGGGGATTTCATTTTGGAAGAGATTGAGACTTTTTTACGTACTCCGGAAGAGCTTTCTAATTTATATGATGATTATTACAACACGGGGGGAGACATTCTTTACCTTGAAAAATTGTTAAATGAAGACCCGTCTCCGACTCTCCCTCTGATGAAGAATGACGACCTTAAGCAAGTTGATGTTACTTTGACGAAGTCTTCAATCGAAGAACCACCAAAACTCGAGCTTAAGGATTTACCTTCTCATTTAGAATATGCTTTTTTAGAAGGAACCGATAAATTACCCGTCATAATTTCAAAAAGTAAAAGATGGAACAAATGACCACCTTCTAAATGTTCTTAAGTCACACAAAAGGCAATCGCAATGGAAAATTCTCTGAATTTAGCGGTATCAACCCTGTTTTTGTACTCATAGATCTTATATGAAGATGACTTCTAAACCAGGGGTTCAACATCAAAGAAGGGTTATCCGAAAATACATAAGGTTATCAAAAAGGACGTTATTCAAATTCCTTGATGACGGATTGGTTTTCCCATATCCGATAGCCCGTGGGTTAGCCCCGTTCATTGTGTGCCAAAAAAGGGCGGTATGACCGTAATTGAAAATGATAATAATGAGTTGATACCTACTCGATTAGTTACGGGATGGCGCGTATGCATTGACTACCAAAAGTTAAATGATGCCACCCGTAAAGATCATTTCCCGTTACCGTTTATGGACCAAATGCTTGAGAGACTCACGGGAAATGAATATTATTGTTTTCTAGATGGTTTTTCAGGATATTTTCAAATACCTATTGACCCAAAAGACTAAGAGAAGACCACCTTCACTTGCCCTTATGGGACATTTGCCTACGTGTATGCTTTTGTTTATGTAATGCTCCAGGCACGTTCCAAAGGTGCATGATGGCCATTTTCCATGATATGATCGAGGAAACAATGGAGGTCTTTATGGATGATTTCTCGGTCTTCGGGGATTCTTTCTCGTCATGCCTCTCCCATTTAGACAAAATGCTAAAACGGTGCGAAGACACTAATTTAGTTCTAAATTGGGAGAAATGTCATTTTATGGTAAAAGAAGGCATTGTTCTAGGACATAAGATTTCAAAGTCCGGGATTGAGGTCGACAAAGCTAAAGTTGATGTTATAGCTAAACTCCCTCATTCGACTTTTGTCAAAGGCGTTCGAAGTTTTTTAGGTCACGCCGGGTTTTATCGTTGATTTATTCAAGATTTTTCTAAAATCGCCTGGCCGATGACCCATCTTCTCGAAAAAGAAACCCAGTTTGTTTTCTCAAAAGAATGTATTGAAGCGTTTAATATACTTAAAAAGAATTTAACCGAAGCCCCGATTTTAGTTGCCACCGATTGGGACCTACCATTTGAAATTATGTGCGACGCTAGTGATTATGCGGTAGGTGCAGTCTTGGGGCAACGTAAGACCAAACATTTTCAACCTATACACTATGCAAGTAAGACCATGACGGATGCTCAAGCACATTACATGACTACAGAAAAAGAATTATTAGCCGTGGTGTATGCTTTCGAGAAATTCCGGCCTTACTTAGTCTTATCGAAGACCATAGTGTATACAGACCACTCGACTCTTAAGTATCTTCTTGCTAAATAAGATGCTAAGCCGAGATTTCTCCAGTGGATTCTTCTACTCCAAGAATTTGATGTCATTATTCGTTGTCACACCCCCAAATTTCACTGCAGCGAAAGACTAGACTTGGGATGGTGACTTCATGGCGTGAAGAGGACTTGATACGAGAGATAGACCTCTACATGCCAATATACCAATGCAGACTCCTTATATTCCATAAGATAGAACACCTGAGAAAAACATTGCTAGAGTGTCAACATAAAGTTGGTGAGTTCATAGGTTTTGATGTTTGGTAATAGTGATGAACCACAAGATTTATAACCATAGCATGAAATATAGTAATCCTATAAATCACAATGAAAAACATTTACTATTGTCTAAGCTCACGACACCGAAGCGTTAACATGTATCATCATAGATATGCCCATGCAGATGTTCAACCCGCGACATCCGTAACTGACTCAAATGAAACTGTGTTTGCTTGACTAATGTCAGTCCAAGACAAACAGGGATGTCAATCCTGGTAGATCTATCCATAACATTCGCGTTTACGAGTAATTAACGGTTCATGATAAATTGGGCAATATAGCAAGTTGGGTTGAATAGGGACTTAGACCCAATAGTAAATCAAATAATGTACTTGTGTTCAACTGTTAAAGATAAGCAATGTTCTCACCCCAAAAGTTGATTTAAAACAGTAAAGTAGGGGCTATGAAAACTCACCTTGTCAGTTAATCGTCTGGAATTGATAATGGATCAATGCACTTCAAGTAGTGATTCATCTAATGACATGGTCGTTTATGAGGTAACGTTTTATGTTTTCAAAATGTTGATTAAACCGTTGGCTCTAGGGATGGTACACGACTTTCCACTTATAAGTATATATACATAAATTGATAAAATCATGCGTCGTAACTTATATTTACAAGTTCATGCGATTCATTTCTTAGGAAGATAAAATCATTATTTGTAAGTTACTAAGTTTATATATTTTCTTATCACGTCTATTTATTTATACCGTAGTCGTCAATTAATTCGTAGAATTATCAGTTTTATATATCGCGGTTCGTTCGACTCGTTTAAATAATTTATAAAAATTATTTATTTACATCTAACACCCTTAAGTTTCAAAGTAGCAGATTTTAGTCCCTCTATTTTCTAAATTAAGTAAATTACACAATTAACCCTTAAGTGTTCGGGTTATCTCTTTTAATCCCTTAATCTTTTCCAAAATAGTATTGTATCCAATATTTAACTTTTATATTCCAAATGTTACGCTTTAAATCTTATAACTTTTACGTTTAAAACCCGAATAAGTTTTTAAAATATTTTTTTAGTGTCAAATAAATTATATAGACAGCGTTAGGTTCATTTACTCGTTTAAAAGTTCGGTTTCGTTGTTAATGGTAAGATTGAAGATACAAATATGGCGATATGAATGGAAAAAAAACTCCAATGTTTGTAACAAGTTGCTGTCAATAACAGAGGTTGAAAACAAACTATAAATAGCCTTGTGTTCTTTTACATGTATGTATTATAATCTAGCTTTCGGCGCTTAAAACATATCCCTAATTAGTTCAATAACTAATTCCCCCTTAAGTTCAAGATCATTTGGAAAATATACCTTTAATACATTTTTAACATCCTTTTTAGTCAGCTTTTGCTTCTTATTAACTTAGCTCTATTCTTTTTTCTTTATCCCTGGATGGCTGCAACATATTGTTGAAAAAACAACTAGATTAGTTAGCATGAGAACCTCAAAAAAAATTAAAATAAACTATTCACAATTTTATGAGCAATCTTTTGTTGACACCACCAAAGAACTCCTTTTGTGACACCAAACTCCTTAAGCATACGAACCTGAATCAAATTTTATGTCAAAAAACAATAACCATAATTCAATAGCACTAACAGTTTTCTCTAATCAAAGAAAAAAGTAGTATAACCATACATGCATAGTTACAAACATATACACATGGGTATGCTAATGCGTACACATTTACACATACACAAATGCGTATGTGTATTATACAAAAAATAAAACCATGTAGCTAGGATATGTTACCTAATAGTATATATTCTTTATCATCTTGTCCACATTGATTATTGAACATGGAGGTTGGATCTTAAAACAAACTTGTACAAAGGGTATGTTAGAAAAACTTTCAACTCATTAACACTATCAGATGTATTGGTGCCTAGTCAAGGATATAAAGACATTAATAAGGTTTCAAGAACACTAAAACATACAAAATAATATATAAAACGTGTAGTCTCTACCAGTATAATCCCAAAACATACAAATGATATGTGTATGTAGGCTTTTTTAATATGATGCAAGATATGTACGAATGAAAAGATATATATAGATGATAATTATAGAGTTCTAAGTATGGAGATATATCTTATGTTTTTCATAAAAGATATATCTTCTAAATGATATATTTTAGAAGTTATAATATATCTTTAGAAGTTATATAAATGTAGTATGATACCTATTTGTATAGTGATATTATATTGAATAATGTTTTGCAAAGTTAAATACAAAATTACCTCTTGTCTCTGTTGGTATTCATAGTGCATCCTCTAAACATTGGGTCTATGAGTTCAAACCTTGCACATTGCAAATATTTTTAGGAAACAATTTCGAAATTTAATGCAAAAAATATTTTAAATCGTAAATTAAATGCAAAATAATTAAAAATTTGAAAAATATTTAAAATTTATTGTCTAATATGTGTCATGTCATAGTTGTTTGCGCCATGTCATCGTTGAGGTGGCGTTGAGTCACTATTTCATATTAATCCAGTCATAGTTAGCCCCATATATAAGTTATAGATATATATATAACATATATATGGGGCTAACTATGACTGGATTAATATGAATTAGTGATTTTCATCGCCACATCAATGATGACATGGCCCAAACAACGTGACATGGCACCCACAAATCTATATTTTTGTATAATTTTCATAATTTTATCTGTACTGTATTTTTTATTTTTTTTTAGATTTTTTTTATTTTTTTTAGGAGTTATATATATATATATATTTATATATATTTATATATGATATATATATATTATATATATATATATATATATATATATATATATGGGGCTAACTATGAGTGTGTAAACAGGAATTTCGTGACTGGGCGACACCCTCAATGATGGACATGGTTACCCACAACTTCAACAAAATTACAAACCTTATTATCTTTATATACTAAACACACATACCGATCTATATTACTAACCATAATATATGGTAATATCATCCGTATATATCTTTTCATACGTATCTTCATATATATCCCTATATATATTTTCATACGTATCTTCATATATATCCCTAAACCCTAATATCATTTATTCTAAACAAACCTATTCATAATGTTATTGTGTATTCTTCTGACCTAATACCGGATTTCATGTTTGAATATCCTTTTACTGTGTTGTTATATGCTTGATTTGTAACTCAAGTTTATGTTACCAACATATTGTAAGATGGTTGTAGTTCATCTTTTTCTGTGTGAGACATATGAAAAAATTATGGAGGCCCAGAAGGAAAAGGAAGTATATTAATTCGAAACTTTTTCTTTGTTTGCTTTGATTTTTATGAACACGAGTTATGAATGTTTACTGTACAAAAGATCCACAGAGATAGCATAGAGGTACTGTAAACGTTTTATGTTTTGTTTCATTATATTTTTGTGAGCTTTAAATCTTGTGCATGATCTCTAAATTTGTTAACAAGATTCTATTTCTACGATCAGCGGATGTGTCAAAACATGGTTGCACGTTCAACTCACTTAAATAACACCAATTCAGGTAGTGTATTTGTAATATTTTTTTAATTTTACCCATGTTAATCCTGGTACACTGGCTATTAGAGCAGGTATTTGGCTATATCAAGGTTCACATTCAAGTAAATATTACCTTGAATCTTTATGGCCATTAACAAATCTTGTGCATGATCTCTATATTTATTTAACCTATATCATATGGTTATGTAAAGGTTTTTTTTCGTTGTTTTGGCCAGACATAGTTATATTGAATTTCATTGATTTCAACTTAAGTATGTAACTTTTTTAGGATTTCCCTCATTGGTTTTCTATGTCAGACATCACTTGCTTGCTAATTCGACACCTTTAAATGTACAATTGTTATTATGCAGGCACATCAACTAAGGCCTTTTGTCGAGATGTTGAAACATGGAAACAAAACAATAATGAAAAAGGTAATGCACGATTTAATGATGATTGTTTTATGATCGTGCAAAGTTTCTTTAGTGATTTAAGTGTTGTTTTCTTTTTATTATTATCATGGCCTTATTGACTTTGGAGTATCTAAATGAATGTTTCTTTATTTATCAAATGCTAGTTCTTTGTTTTCATTTTGTTGAAAAGATAGTCTCCTTCTTCACAGGGTCCATGTTTTACCAAAGACCGACTATCTTTCTTTTAGGAGGACACTTGTACGTACTAAGAACCGGAAACAAATGATGGTGTGCCAAATAAAAAGGGATAGACATATGAAGGAGAGAAGAAACAAATGCTTAGCTCAAATCTTCAAAATTTTCCAGTTAGGATCATCTTGATGGCATTGTTCAGAATTATTAAGAAGAAAAATACGCTGTCACAAAATGATGAGGACATTGAAATTGATATTGATAGTGTTGATATTGAAATGTTATGGGAACTGGATCAATATGTTACGAATTATAGGAAGAATTTGAGTAAGGTTTGAAGGAGAGCAGAAATTTAACAAGCATTAGCTGGGAATTTCACGATTCAGGTATGAACCATAAACAATTTATTCTGAATTATAGTTTAATTAATCCACGATGCATGGTTTCTGATTATTTGATATTGTTACACAATCCAGTAGTATAACGACAAAAGAGCAGGTAAAATTATGTTAAGTTTCTTAGTTTTTCATTCTAATGTGATTACTGTGTGCTGATACTTTCATATGCTTGTGTGCTTTTTTCTAATAGATGAGCAGGGTCCTGTTCCTACTCCACTCAATCAAGGAGAAAACAGAGGGGATAATGCCACTAGGTCAAGTAGTTCAAGCAGTTCAAGTAGCGACTCCTCTTCAAGCGATAATTGGTTATTTTCTATTAACTCTTCAAGCGGTAATTGGTTATTTTTTATTATTTTTGTCAGAAATTAATGATAACGATAGAGTTGGAGGTGTTTTTATTGATGCGGATATTAATGTTTTTTTCTGGATTTTGGGTATATGCATATTTAGATAGTGACGGTTCCTCTGAAGAAGGATCAATTAAGGGTTAGTCTGTGCTACATCCATTTCAGTTTTATGTTTGTTAAATCCTATTATCTAAGGTTTAATAAATGGCTCATGAAACTTTGTGTTTTAAGAAACCATACCTAAATGGCTAAATAGAATCATTAATTTTACAATACGTATACTGTATATGTTTACATAGAATCAGGTATTTAATTTTACAAACTTTGTGTTTTAGTGTATATGTAATTTCCTAATTCATCAGGTATGGTAATACATGGATTTCTTTTTAACTAATTCTTAATATATATTTACATATACATATACTGTATATGTATGTATTGTATAATTTATGGGTCTTGATATTAAACTCTCTGTAGCATGTAGATGATTCAGTTATGTATTATAACAATATTTAAATATGTTATATTTTTATCACATAGCCTGTTGTATGTTGTAACACTTGCCCGCTTGAATGTCATTGCAGTATTGCTATGGGTTGTATTGCAAGAAGAATGTGGATCGAAGCCCTATATGTAGCCATTAATCTCAGTCCTAAAAACATGTGGGTAAGAACTTGATGTCTCACAGGCTTAAGTTTCAATTATGATTCACTTATAAACGCATAGGGAGGATCTAATACTGTTTTTTTTGCTACTAAATCAAACATAAGTTTCCCCCTTAATACTTTAGAAACAGCAAGGTACATTTTCTTGCTTAGACACATATTTTTTTTCCCTACCAATTGCTTATATTTTTTTAGGAAAAATGCAGACTTCTAAAAGAACCGGGGGCCTCTTGAAAATTCTCGCGTATATATTGTTAGAGGGAGAATGATTTGGGTTGATCGTGCCTTTTTGCGGAAGTAGTATATATGTACTTTGCTTAAACGATGATCAGTTTGTTTATGTTACAGTCTTATTGTGTTTCAGAGCTTTTTGCTCGAGTTGCTAAAATTAAATGTGTTTGGTAACATGAAGCGCAACTTGGTTGCGAGTGTGATACGTCATACTTTGATTCTCCCCAAAATGGGTAAGCCAACGTAATTTAGATGGAAAATACTGAAATATAGGACCACTTAAAGTGCCGTCCATTTCCTTTTTATTAGTCTAATAAATTGATATTATTGTGATTGATAGCTACTTTTGGATATTGTTTATTCTGCTTGATAGCTTTTTCTTTTAAAAAAAATAAAAAATTCTAAAAAAAAAAAAATATAAAAAAACTGCATCGTTAGACCCAAAAACTCGAACGAAAAACACAATTTTTTTCCTAGATTTTTGTAGCAACATTCACGAGCTTTTGATTGCTGAATCAATCCTCATTGTATATTTTGTTTTTCTGTTTGATTATAATGACACACTGACCATCATCATTTCCATGATACTCGGCCTACTTGAACTTTTTTCATTAGTTTATTTTATATTTTGCAACAGTGATAAGGTTATTGAAGAAACGGTTGATTGTAAAATAGCCAGTACTTCAATTATGTTTCATTATACTCAACCGACTTTTAAGACCAGTTATTGGCTTATTTCATTACTATGTAGAATATTTCCAGACAGTAAGTGAAGCGACGGAAATTAGCACACTCTATGCATAACAGAAGAAGAAATCGCTTAGCAGCTTCTTAAGAAATCATAGGGGAATATGCTCAGATGCGTATATGAGGACAATACATGTAACACATATTCCATACACCTCCTTATAACTTATAACGTAAACCTGCAACAAGAATCTTTTACATTGCGGCCCTTATGATATATCCACGGCTTCGTGTGTTGTTTGTCGGAGACTACCTTAAAAGCTGTTGTAATTTATATACCTAGGTAACTAGTTTAGCCACGAGTACGCAGCGGATTTGGATCTAGTAATAGCATATGGTTAACACTTAAACAAGAAGTAAAAGAAACGCATACCTCTTTGATAATTGATCAAGAAAACAAAACAAGCAATTAAAGTAAATTGCCTCTACGGTTGCTCACACAGTCACGTCAACCAAACACATAAGCTTGCTAGACTTAAACTTCACATACGAACAACCTTTGTATAATATCCCGATTACCAAGCAAACTCTTGAATTAGTAACCAAAAAAAAACAAGAAAAACCGGAATTTAGGGTATTCAAAAACCTAATTGTACCCGAAAATCAAATCCAACCCTGGATGGGTATTATGGGAATTGCGGCTAGAAACAAAAGCACAAGAACACGAAATGATTTTCTGTTGAAGGTTTTTATGAGAGAGTTAGGCACATAGAAAGTATAAAGGATGAGGAGTATTTATAGCGTTGATACCCTAGTTGTGGATAGTTATAGAGACCCTATAGTCCTACAATAATTCACAATCCCTTTTCCTTGTCCTTGTAACACAAAAAAACACTTCTCATTACCCTCATAAAAAAAAACGGCTCACCTTGGGGAGTCCTTGGGGTTTGGGTTTTTTGTTCAATTTAGTCCTTGGTTTATATGAATGTAAAGTATTAAAACGTGTTTCTCCGTGTTGTATTAACGTCTGTGTGCCCCCAATAGGCTCACATTTCGTAACTATATAAATGTAATCAGAATACTAACCAATATCCAAACTGCCCCACTTGGGAGTTGGAGTAGCATTTAACACTTATATCTATAATTGGCAAAGTCTAGCAACCCACACATTTATTTTTTCATTAGGAATATTATGAGATAAGAGTTTATATAATTACATCTCTGCTATTTAAGGGTTATAGATTTCTTGCTTTATAATCCATCCCTTTGTTTACAGATATGTTTAAACCAGGGATATGGATCCTGAGTCATTCCTTATAGTTTAATTTGTTTCTCGTTATAGAATTAATTCGATATACCAAAATGTATTAAGAATCATCTGCATTACCCTTTGGGAACGGCCATTCTTTTTCTGATTAAATTGGAGAGGGCCCAAATGGTTTCTTTTGCACATATCAAGTGGAGTAAACTAATCCTCTTTATTGATACTAAGTGTTATGGATGATGATTTCTCATACACTCCGGATAATAGTCTTTTATATCTAACCTTGTTTCTGGAAGCGTTGGCTATAATCACATAGTGATATCCATACACATACAGAACTTGCTTGCCCATCTCATGTCTTAGGATTGATTCTTTATCAACCTTTTTTGACAATTTTACTCTTGACATGGATCCTAAAAGTAATGTTCGAAGGTTGGGGTATCAATAGCTTCCATTGTGGATTGATATGAGTTTGGTGGGAAAACAGCCATAGATGAAATATGTATTTTTCACATCTCGATCTGTGGGAAGAATTTAAACTTTTTTGACATGTTGGTGTACAGTATTGGGTCTGTGGGTGTTTGTGGTTGCTGCGGTGGGTGGTTTTTGGATTTGTAGGGGTGCGGCCGGGGAGGCGTGTGGTTGAGGGGGGAGGTGGTAGGAGTCGGGTGTGGTGGAGGGGTGAGATTGAGGACGTAGGCGGGGTGTGTGTCGTGGTGAGGTGGGGGGGGTGGGGTGTGGGTGGTGGGGCGGTAGGGTAAGGTGGGTAGTAGGTGTTGGGGGGGGGGGGCGGGGGGAGTGGCGAGTGCGGGAGGTGTATGGTTGGGGGCTGTGGGTGGGGTGGTGTGTTTTGGGTGTGGGTAGGTGAGGGTGTTGGGGGGTGTGCGCGGGGAGGTAGAGGGGATGGTGTGGGTGGGTGGGGCGGGGAGAGTGTGGCGGGAGACTGTGTGGGTGGGGGGCTTGTGGGTGTTGGGGGGAGGATGGGTTGGTGTGTGGGGGGGGAACTTATAGGTGGGGGGGTGGAGGACGGGGTGTAGGGTTGGGCAGGTGTGGGGTTGGGTGTTGGGGGGGGGGGGGGGGGGGGAGGAGGGGTGGGGGTGGTGAGGGGGGGAGGGAGGAGGAGGTGGGTCGTGGTGGTGGTGAGTGGGTGGTGGGTGTGGGGCAGGGTGTGAGCGGGGGGGGTTGAGTGTGCTTGGTAGGGGTGGGGGGAGTTGGGTAGTGTGGAGTTGTTGGGTGTGGTGGGGGCTCGGGTGTAGGGGAGGTGTGTGGACTTGTGTCTTTTTTACGCGTGTTTGTGTTGGGTTTTTTTCTTATTTTTGTTATTTTTTTAGAAGTTTCTTTTATTTTTTCTTTTTTAGATTCCTTTTTTTATTCTAGTTAGTTTTTTTTATTTTTTTTTTTTTGAATTTTTTTATTGTAGTTTTTTTTTACTTTTTTTGTGTTGTTTAAGTATAAAGTTGTTATATTGAATGATAACAATCCCAAGTATCTTTATTCATCAAGAATCTTATGAACTATTTACAATTCGCCAAAATTAGCCAAATACTTATTAAACACAGTAGTACATGAAACTACAAGCTGGCAACAATCGATATTCCTGTTAATTCAGAATGCATAGGGAATGCCAATGCCTTTGTGAATAGGGTCACGCTAAATTATCATTGTGTCAATCTTTTTTATCTTCTACATCACCATCTTAATGTCTCGCGAAGATTAGTGAACTTTTGCTCGCGCGAAAATGTCGCTGACCTTTAGTGACTCAATCATCTTTCGCTATTTGCTATGGCTCCTGATAATCACAATACATACTTATGGGTTATTCCAAAATGTGGGAACAAGGCCAAGCCTGAAATGAATTTTCGAATCCATACATCCTCTTTTGATGCATTTCAAAGCAGGCCATTTATTCAGCATCTGTAGATGAGAGGTTGCAAAAAATACTTTGTTTTGTACTTTTTCCAAGTAACTGCACCCCCATTTAGTATGATACACATTTCCAGTCTACGACTTTAGGTTGTCTTCATCCGTCAGATATCCAGCTTCAGTGTGCAGAAAACTCTGAGTTGTGTTTCTATTCCTCCATATACCGAAAACCTATCCTTAGTATTGCGAAGATACTTAGAATCTATTTTTAAAGCCAAGTCCAATGTTCTTCACCACGGATTTTTTGAAATCGGTTTATCATGTTCTGTAAGAACGCAAATCAGGACGAGTCATCTCCACAGAATACATAATAGATCCATATAGCCGGAAGGCGTAGGGATTATTCGGCTGCGCGGTTTTCTCAGCAGGCGTCGAAGGCACCTTGTGACTTACTCAATTTAAGCTTTTCTTGAATTGGGATCGTTCCCACGCTTGGAATTTTCATATAAAATCTTTTCAAGATTTATTCTCAATGTAAGCACTTTTTGACTTTAAACACAAATTAACCGCTTTGACCTATCACCGGTAGATCTTTGTTCTCAAGAATACTTGCAGATCCCTAATTCTTTCATAGCAAAACTTTTCAAGGATAGGATTTTACATCTTTTGTAACATTGGAATATTGTTTCCCATGGAGTAATATGTCATCGTCATATATGTAGATTTTTGGATGTTACATAACTTCACAATTAGCTTTTAGGTATACCCCCCCCCACACATAGTCATCAGGATTTTGAGGTGAACCGGAATTATCTTGATTTTCTTAATCAAAATTGCTTATACCCATTGCATTGATGCTTGCTTTAATTCCATAAATGGAACGCTTAAGTTCTCCATACAATGGTTAGGGATATTTTTGATTCACAAAACCTTCAGGTTTGCTCTATATAGACTTCATTCGAAAAAGAACGTCCATTGAGGGGAAAGGCAGTTTTGCCATCCATTTGTCTTATCTCATAGTCATAGTATGCGGCTATAGCTATGAGAATCCTTTTAAGATTAATGTCTGCAAGCTGGGAGAAGGGAAAAGGTTTCTTCTAATCAACCTCGTAGGTTTAAGTAAAAGCCCTTTTGCTACATGACGAGCTTTAAAGATGTATTACTGCACCAATCCATGCTGTCCTTTTTCTTGAAAATCCACTTGCTACCAATGGTTCTAGCATTGGGAGGAAGCTCAACTAAGACCCATACATCATTGTCTTTCATGGATTGCATTTCCACATTCATCCATCAAGCCATTTCTTGGATTCAGGATCCAGCAATGCAGCTCTATAGTTAGCGGGTTCACCGAGATCTCCTAACTCATGTTCCTCAGTATCGATGTATAAACACAATCGATCTGTGGGACGGCGTATCCTTGTGGACCTACGAATGAGATTGATATCATTCCATATAGTTTAACATTATGTTTCTCGTTATAGAAATAATTCAGATATACCAAATGTAATCAAGAATCATCTTGCATTACCCTTTGGGAATGGCCATTCATTTATCTGATTAAATCTGGAGAGGGCCCAATGGTATCTTTCTGCACATATCAAGTGGAGGAACAAATCCTTTATTGACTACAAGTGTTGTGGATGCTGCTTCACATACACTCCGAAAAATAGCTTTTATAACTACCTTGTTTCAGGACAGCGTTTGGCTATAATCACAAAGTGATATCCACACATACAGAACTTGCTTGCATCTCAAGTCTAAGGA
>BQNB010158000.1:0-15084 GCA_026074375.1 Tanacetum coccineum
TGTTTCTAAAAACCCATTTAGTTCCAATCACCCTCTTGCCTCATCTAGTAAGTCACATAACACCCATACCTCTTGCAGCTTGAATTGAAGCAGTTCTTCTTGCATCGCTTCAACCCAACTTTCATCTGCTAAGGCTTGAGAGACTTTCTTGGGTTCCTCTTGAGATAAGAAGCAAGCAAACAAGCATGTTTGCTGATCTTTGTGATTAGTTCTGTTTTGCTTGTATATGAAAGACAGCAAGGCTTGGTGTTGGTCAGAAGTACTTTCTTTAAGCTTTCTTCTTGTTTGAACCCCGGCAGTACTTTTGCCAATAATTTGACTTTGAGGATGAATCTTATGAATTCTAAGCGTGGGAGTAGAGGGAACATCAATGGTAGGATCCATGTTGTTGTAGTCAGCTACTCCGCCTTCCTCAGCATCAAAAGAGTTTGTAGAGAAAACACCATCTTTTGGAATATCATCATCAGAATCTGTAGGTGTATTGCCAGTACTTTGAGGAGGTGTATTAGCAGTACTTAGAGTGAAAGTACTGTCAACACACTCTTTTCCCTTGTCAAGTGCTATTCTCTTCTTTTCCTCTTCAAAAGCAATCCTTTGATCATCATTATGAAGTTTAGCAAGAGATTCTTGATGCATCAAACTCATAGTTCCTCTGGATGCATAGGCTGAGCTGTATGAACAATGAATTGCTGGTCATCTAAATCTTCAACATCATCACAAGATATTCCTTGTTCTTTTGAATCAGCATAGTTTTCTTTCCTTACAGGAATGTAATTCATGGATGGAGTTAGAAGGTCAAGATCAAACATCCAATCAGGACCTTTTCCCTTTTGATTCTCCTGATTCTCAAGAAAGTTTACATGAAGACAGTCTTGAACCTTTCTTGTGATCCTGTTATAGACTCTAAAACCTTTGCTGTTAGTAGAGTATCCCAACAGATATCCTTCTTCTGACTTGCCATCAAACTTACCCAAATGATCCAGAGTATTAAGTATAGTCAGAGAACATCCAAAAGGTCTCATGAAACTGATGTTAGGAGATCTTCCCATCAAGATTTCATAAGGAGTCTTCAGTTGAGGTTTAGTCACCAACACTCTATTAAGCACATAACAAGCAGTATTGACTGCTTCAGCCCAAAATTGAATACCATTTGCTGTGTGGTGGTTAACCAACACTCAATAACCAAATTGCCTTTTACCAACTTGTTGATATTTTTGAAGTTGACATGCCCCAGTCTTCTGTGCCATAAGACAGCTTCAGATTCCTTTTTTAGCACAAAACTCATTCATAAGTTGATTCTTGAACTCTGTTCCATGGTCACACCTGATGGTCTTCACTTTATGTTTAGCTTCTCTTGTTTTCTTAACTCAATCAAATCATGAAGCATTATCTATGTTTCATCCTTGTAGGCCAAGAAAACACCCAACTGAATTAATACAGTCATTCAGTCGGGAACCACCAAGCAAGTACTTTCTTCTATTTACTCTCTCCAACTAATACAGGGTCCAAACAACTCCATATGAAGCAATTCAAAGAGGTTCTCTGACAGTTTCTTTCTTAATCTTCTTGCAAGATGCCCTAGTGGCTGTTTACCCTTTCTTACAGGCCAAAAATGAGTGATCAAGCTTGAATGCGTCTTTGTGGTAAAACCCTAACCAGTTTGCCTTTAACCAAACTTGTTGAATTTTTAAAGTTGTACATGGCCCCAGTCTTCTGTGCATAGGACAGCTTACATCCTCTGTTGCCTTTTGTAACCAAACAAGTTTTTGAAATTCCACAAGAGAGGAATAATTTTCTTTAGATCCAAGCTGTATACAATAATTCTTTCTAGGAGCTCGAAGTTATCACCAGGTTCTTCTATCAACAAACTTAATACTTTGGATGAAGGAATAAGACATTCCTTGTCAGTGAAGAGGACATTGTGCTTCTTTGTCAAGATTTGAGAACAGATAAGAGATTGACTTTAAGCTCTTCCACAATAGCTAACTTTTCTTCAAAATTCTAAGCATAATGTCTTATATGGTTCTTTTCCTGAGATTCTTCCACCACTTTAGAGTCATTCTCCAAAGCAACTATAACCACCTTGAACTCTTAAAATAAGACAGCTTGTCCTTGTCTCCTGTCATACTTCCAGAGCATCCACTGTCAATGATAGCATAGTCCTTGAGATCTTCTTCTGGATTGCCCTCTGAGTTTGTAGCCATTAAAGCTAGAGATACTGATGTATCATCATCTTTATTGCTCCAGTCAAAATCACCAAGTCCATCTTTTGTCCAAAATGCACTTGCTTCTCGCATCTTACTACATGTCCAATCATCTTGTTCAACTCCAGTCAGTGTCATCATGGTTATTGTACTGGTTCAGCATTCAAATTCTTGGTCCAATCAATATCTTCATGGTTGTTCGTCTGCACCAAGGCTTTTGAGTTTGAATCTTCAATAAGCCACAATCCCTCTTTTCATTACGGACCATTTGCTTGTTTTCCTCGGTATCTTCAGCAAATCTACACTCTCTAGCATAATACCTACTTTGACAGTTAACAGCATTCAATTTTTGACTTATCAAAGGTATCCCATTCTTTGGCTTGTGTCAATGGATCTTCATGGTTTTCTCTATAAACTTCCCTTTTCCTTGCTGTTATCCATAGACAATTGCCATCGAATGTCAATTTCTTCCATAGCATCTTAACAATTTGCAGCAGTCTTCCTCATCTGGAGTTTGTGGGCCATAGATGCTTGTTGAGCAAAGAAGGAACATATGTATTTCATATGAGTGAGGAAGCACAGTTGGGATCAGTTGGTTGCCTTGCTCGAGATAGCTTGAGTTTATCTATTGGGATATGTGCTGGTTCAACAGTATTTGTTTCAAAGTACTGCCTTTGAATTTCTCGTGAACAGTAAACAGCATTGTTTTGAGAGTTTGAATTGGAGAACCCTTCAATTCTTGCTCATACACCTTTAAGTTTGTTGTATTGATCATCAAAGTCTAACTCGTCTAATCCAGGTTGTCCTCTCGAATTCTTGGTAGCCATACATGCCACACAGATGGTAGGCTTTGGAGAGAAACTTCAAATTTGCATCATCAATGGACACGTTTCAGCCTATGTAATTAAAGCATGCTAAGAAATATGCTGAAACCTTTGTAAGCTGAATCGTGTTCTTCCCTTGATCCAATAGTAAATGTCTCCCCAAATGTTGTTTCTAACAGATTCTTTTGCATCTTATTTGAGGCTTTCGTTTCCTCACAAATCTTGCTTTTAATGGCTTTCCATAAAGTCTTGAATCTACTGCTTCATGATAACTGAGAAGTGTATATCAGGTATGGCAGAAAGCGTTATTAAGGGCTTTTCTCATTGTTTCTTCTTGCGTTTGACTGCAAAGTGAAGTCTTTGGTGCAGACAATGAGGGAGATGCAGGATCTGTTGTGGTTGTTTCCATTGGTGTTTATGTCCCATAGTTTTGTTCAGGGATAAGCGACTCTATACTGTGTCAGCAATCCTTCATGGTCCCATAGGTCATATTCAACCTTTCTTGATTATTGGGATTTAAGTGCAGAGTAACGGAACGACGGTGGGAGGGATAGGTTCTGTTTCAGACATCTTTTATGAGTGTAGAAAGATTTAGATTGATTTAAAAGTTCTTCTAGATCAGGTATCTTCACAAAGCTCTGATACCACTTGTAGGATCGATATATCCTTTATGAAACACTGATATACTGTTCAAATATGCGGAATCTAGTTGGCTGTATCTTATGAAGAACAAACAATAGTTTCTCAAACGATTTCTTTTTTAAACCTTTTGAATCTGCCTAAATTGCAGATCACTAATACAATACTAATAAATTTTACTCGTGTTTTTCATATCTTAATATCTTCCTAGAGATCCTTTATTAACATAAGGATATACTCTTGTAGATGTACAGTCCTTGTTTGACATAAACACTAATCAATGACTAATCATAAACTAACTGTTACAAGATAATTATCAATAACATTTAAGTATTAATCCTTTACGATTCATTTATCCACGGCAGTTACTTCGATCTTTGACTGGCTGTACCTTGACTTTATACTTAGAGTACTTTGACCTTTTTGCTTAGCCGTACTTTGACTTTTGCTTACGCGTACGTTGATCGATTGACTTGTTTTCCCAACCAGTTCCTTGCATGAGAAGTTGAATTCTTTCTCAAAGTTCCTTGGCGATTCGATGATTGCTAAAAAGTGCATAGACCTTTAGTGGTAATCCTTGTAGAATGATATTTGTTGCTTTGGACATCACAATCAGCTTGATTTCTTCCGCATAAAACAGATAACTTAGAATATTTTCTTTGTCTAATCACTCCATTATCCTCAATCGTAGGCCAGATGAGTGGACCATTTTCAACGGATTCAAGGATCATTTGTCCATGTTGTCTATTCATCATGTATAGCTCCATTCTGCTTTTCCAAGAATCGTAATAATCTTTTTCCAACATAGGTGGACGATTGTCAGAACCCGAAAGAATCGCTTTATCAGCAAGAGTCGTCATTGAGAAATTTGTATGTTAAAAGATTACTTGTTTGATCGAACGGTGGTAGAAAGAAATTGTGTTTAATTAAGTTGTCTTATTAGTGTTTTAATTCATGAAACTACACGGGATTTTACAATTCTTAACAAAACCAAGAAAACAAGTCAATGTTTTATGATTTTACAAGTCAAAGAAATAAATCGTATAATTTTAAAAATTGAGTAGATCGGTTTCGACTAAGAGACAGTAGTTCGGTTTCCACTAATAATTAGTAGTTTGGTTGCCACTAAAAGTTAGTAGTTCGGTTGCCACTAAAAGCCAGTAGTTCGGTTGCCACTAAAAGCCAGTAGTTCGGTTGCCACTAAAAGCCAATAGTTCGGTTGCCACTAAAAGTTAGTAGTTTAGTTGCCACTAAAAGCCAGTAGTTTAGTTGCCACTAAAAGCCAGTAGTTCGGTTGCCACTAAAAGCCAGTAGTTCGGTTTCCACTAAAAGCCAGTAGTTTGGTTGCCACTAAAAGCCAGTAGTTAGGTTTCCACTAAAAGTTAGTAGTTCAGTTTCGACAAGAAACAATAGTTCGGTTCCAACTAAAAAAAAGTAGATCGGTTGACACTAGTTTGAAACCTAAAATTTTAAAACACAAAAAGACACCTTTTTGATGGTTGTTTTGCAAAAATTCTTGTACAACTAGTGTTACTAAACATGTTGTATATTAGGAATAAACTTAAACTAAGGTTAGGGGTTAAGTGTACATTGTAATTTATATTAGGAATAGACTATAACTAGGATTAGATAAGCTTGCCTTTTAAAGGCAAGGATGTTTCCTATTTTATTTAGGATAGGTTTCTACCTCCTCATCTCTATAAATAGAGATGAGGGGGATGCTAGTTTGTACATTCTTTTTTGCTTATTCGTTAATTAATACAATGTAACGTTTGGGGTCAAGTGTGCGTTTTTCTTTGAGTCTATATTCCGCGCTAGCTTTCAAGGTTTGTTGGACTTATTTATTCAATAAGTGGTATCATAGCCAAGGTTACGTTGGTTTCTTGAAGCTAGTTCGACTCAAAGGTGTACAATCCTATCAAGTGATATCTCCTATTTTTTGGTTCGTTAATTCCTGCGCAACGGTGGGAGAATTGACGCTTGCGGATCGTTAACCGTTTGGATCGTAGTGAAATTAGAATCCGTAGGTCGATGACACATTAGATCATAGAATCTTTACCTGAGAGGTTATCTTCCAGTAGAGGTTGCAAAGATGAAATTTAAATAGGTCGAGTTGTTGTTCCGAATCTGCAGATTCTATTTAAAGTAGATTTCGATCAAGGATTTGAAGGCTTAAGATTGTCGAGTTTTGCAATAGTCTTGGGGTTTATCAAGGTTGGTAATGCAAAGGTTTAAATCGACAAGGTTCAAGCTTCAAAGAGGTTTTTACAAGGTTGAATCTTTAAGCTTCAAGATGTTGTTTTTTAAGGTTCTAAGCGGATCATGTTTGAAGGATTAAATAAGGCTTCATGGTTTAGTTGATTATCTAGAATCTTTAAATTATTCGAAGTTAAAAGGTGGCCCGCGGGTTGCTATGGTTTTCTAAGTCTCTGGTATTTTTGGAAAACAGTAAGGTTTAGCATTTGTCTCAGAGATTCAAAGGAAAAAGTGATTACTTGGAGTACAAGGTTATCAAGTTGTAGGATATGATGGTGGATAGATCGAAGCTTTAGGGGATTTTAATTGATAGTAGATCAATCTTTTCAAGAAAGTCGGGGTTAACACACGGCTTGTGAGACTCTTGTCGATAAAGCTTGGTTTAGAAAAGAACTTGGACAAGGGTTGTAGCAAGGTCTAAAGAAGAATGGCTAGTATAAATCCAGGATTAAACATCGAATATCTACGTGAGGAATATTTACAAAAGCATGGAGGTTCAAAACAAATTGGATTAAAGCAACTTGGTTCCAAACAAGTTAGGTTCAAACAACTTGGTCACAAACAAGTTGGGTTCTATGTTGAAACAGGATTCCATGGAGTACAAGATGAAAAACATGTTTGGTTTGAGGTGGAACTACAGGGAGCTCAAGGGGATCGTGAAGCTGAGGTTTTTTAGGTTAGTAACAATGATACTGTACTGGCTCAAAGGCGGTTGGAGGACAAGCAACTTGAAGAGAAGACAAACACGGACTGCTTGGTAAAGGAGCAGGAAAAGGTACACCTTGGTATAAAGGTGGGGGTAAACATTAAGGTAACCGGAGTACCTGGTCAAGAGGGTGCAGAGGGTAATGTTGTTGAAAAGAAGAAAAGAGTCTATGAAAGCTAATCTAAGGAAATTACTAAAGTATAAGGCCTGGTAAACAAGGCGGTCCCCGGTTCGAGGTTCTAGCATTGGATGAAGATGCTGAGTATCGATTATGTTTAAGTGTTAGTCCTAAGGTGGAAATCGACCTACTGTATCTCTTGTTGAATAAATAAGTCCAACAAAACCTATAAGAACAAGAAAAATGGAAACTTTAAGGTTTTTAAGCCAAAAAAATTAAAATCAAGATTTTGTTCTTTATAAAGTTTTCGAACACAAGGAATGACCAAAAGTGATATTTTTCAATGATTCTAAGCACATACACCTATATCCAAGGATATTAGATCTACTTTACCTATGTAAATGATGTTTTAGTGTATAGAGGAGCTTCGAAAACAAAGAAAAATAAGAAAAAAGGAACACTTATACTGTGAAACCCACACTACGTATAACCCGTCATCTCTTAACTAACGCCACTACACTACTAACGTTCGTGTTTTGCAAGAAAAAACAACACAAATCAAATGTAAAACATAAAAACTAAACACACCACTCCATGGCTCTTGATACCATTGATGAACAATCAAATAACATACATGAAGAGGGAAAGAGATGTGATTTTAGAGAGAGAGTGGTTGGATGAACATTTTAGAGAGAGAAAGAAACATGAAAGGAAACTTGTATTATGTGTGTGAAATAATGAACAACCAACACCATCTCCAAGGCATGAAGAGGGTATTCATACAACCCATATGGCTGACCATGGTTAGCTTGTGGGCTTTCCATAGGCCTTTTGGCCCTATTAGATTACTAAACATTACATTGGACTAACTACAGGCTTTGACTAACTAGTATTTGAAGTGACCAATACTTTTTGTATTTCTAATATGGCTAGACCGCTCTTTTATCTTTTGTTAATTTGATTGCGTGTATTTTAGTGTCTTAAGTAGATTTTAGTCACCGCAAAATCCGTGCCAGTCTCTCAGGCTAAAAACCCCCTTATCTGTTAGATTTAGGATTAACATAGGTTTAGCATAGGTTTAGCATAGGTTTAGCATAGATTAGACTAACTTAGATTAGAAAAACCAAAGTATTAATAAATTGAAAGTGTTTCTTGCTCTTAGTGATCGACACCCTACTTACCATAAAACTACCATCGACCGGGTACACTGCCCGTTAAAGTGTTATTTTTTGTTAAGTCGGAAAAATATAAATTTAAAACTTGAATCATAAAATTAACACCACACAACGACACATCAAGTTTTTGGCGCCGCTGCCGGGGAGTGAAAATTTAATCTTGATTTTTATTTGATATTTTGGTTTTTAACGTTAGATTAGATCTAACCCTTAGGATTAGTGTAATTTAGATTAGTGTATAATTTTGTATATTTTGTATATTCTTATTTGTTTGCTTGTATATTCGCTTAGTTTAATTGTTTGCGTATTTAATTATTTTCTCTAATACACTGTTCTGGTCGATAACCCGATACGGCGTATCCACTTCCATTGGATACGGCGTATCCAACTTTCTATCCAATACAGCGTATTCATTCAAAAGATTAATACGGCGTATTCAGTTCCATTGAATAAGGCGTATTGATCATCTGATACAGAATTAGAATTTAAGATTTCGTATTTGATTTCCGTGCTTAATTTTCTATTTTTCTTCAGAGCAAATCCTGCTGATATTTTTACCTTTGTGACAGATCATACTTATCAGAGCTAGTCGATTGAAGAATGGCAGATAAAGAAAAGAAATCAACTGTGAAAAGATTTGCAACTAATGACCAAGCATATTACTATTTAAGGATTACAAGCATTACGGTTAATGGATAAGAAACGCTTACACATGGATGATTAGCTGTATGACGCAGCTCATGGAGGCTAGCGGGCAGACTTATCAGGTGTTTGATGGGAATTTTTGAGGTAACTCACAACTGTTTTTGAGAGATGCACCAGACAGAGGACTGGCGAGGCCAGCACTTCTGCAACTCCCCAACAGCCAGACCCATGATCCCTTTATCCTTTATCTTTTGATTTTATCTTCTGTACATTTATATCATAAATCAATTTTGTAATTTCAGTTGTCCTTAAACTTAAAAAAATAAAACTGCTTATCTTTTTGGTTTCCATATCTATTGTTGATGGGGATGATTTGTTTTTTTGTCTTGGTTTATTGCGTGATAGAATGAAAAGCCTTGGTAGGTAGTTTCCAAAAAAACCAACATTAGTTCGTTGGGGGGGAAATATAATTTATGATATACCCAAGAGGATTTATCGAAAAAATTCAAAAAGGAAGGCATAGTGAGAAAAGAAGGGGAAAAAAAAGTTGTTTTAACAAAAAGAGTGTGGTTTTAGCTTGAAGAAAAAAAATAGTCTAACTAAAGACTTTCTCTATAAAAACAAAAAAGTGCTTTTTTCCCGGGGAGGACCCAACTCGGGATTTGTTATTTTATTTTTTTATCAAGTCTGTTTATTCCCAGGGACCATCAAATTAAACGGGTGTGTAAATCGCCTCCATTAACCATTTTTAACGGGCGTTTATTGGAATGTTGGGACGTTTTATAAGTCCTTTAATTTTTTTATTTTACACTTTAAAAATGGTATTTTGTCAGTTATTTGTAATTACAGCGTATTTCATGCAACATGATATGACGTTATTCAAGTCAAGGGGGGAACTTGACCCGTATTTAGGATTTTAACTTTTTTAACAGGTTTTTCCAAATATTGGCGTATTTCCAGTTTTATGGGAATTACGGCGTATTTGGTTCTCATATTGTTTTAAGGGTTTATTTTATTTTAAGTTTAGTTAAAATTTTAAACGTTGATTTACCAAAGATTTAGGATTTTTTGCATGGGGGGTTTTTTCCAATTTAAATGTACAACAGGGGGAACCCTCCGCTGGGAAAGGAAAAAAGAAAAATCGACAATGGTTGGTAGGAAAGAATCTTAATACGACCTTAGGAAAAAATTGAAAAGGGGTTTGGTCGGGGAGTTCTTAAAAAACCTCAAAGAAACGGCTGTTCAAAACCACATTTCTTTTTGCTTCATTAAAAACTCAAATCATTGAAGAAAACTCTTTAACCGAAGCGGCAAAAAAAAAATTATTCAGGCTGGAAGATTCTCATTTCTAATTTTTTCTTTTTTAGTTGTAGGTAATTTTAATGGTTTATTTCTTATAACCAAAAAACGGAAGGGCCGTTTGTTTAAATTCAGTAAAGGGGGTGGGGGGAATTAGAATTTGATTACTTTGGGGGTTTTTTTTCCTTAGTTTTTTTTCCACACTAAAAAAATGCTTTTAAAATTATGCTCAAAAATTAAAAAAAAAAAATTCAAGCATACTTTTTTGTGGGAAAAAGAAATTAACTTGAATTTAAAACATAAAAAAAACTGCACACCAACATAACCTTGTTTAGAATATTATGGAGGATTTAAAAAAACCTTATTTCGTTTTTTTCCAAAAAAATTGTTTACCTAAAAAAAAAAATTTCCACAAAAAATATAAAATGTTTGCGGTGATGTTGTTAGACTTTTGGGGGGGGGGAAACTTGGCCTGGTAAAATCTAGTCATGACCAACAATTTGGGATGGAGTTTTATGGGTTTTAGATGGAGGGGAGTAAAACTTGTTTAAAAAAATGGGGTAAAAATTTTTAGATTTTTAAAACAACCCCAAAAAAAAAGGGGGGGCTATTTTAATGTTGGCTTTATTAAAACTAACTTTAACCAACTAGGTTAGTTAAAAACCGTTATAAAAAAACCATTTTGGGTTTAAACCACTCACTATAAGAGTAAGGAAAAGGGATTACCCCTTAAAAAAAATTCCGGCAGGAATAGCCAAATCCTTTTAGGGAAAAAATTTACACCCAACTAAATCTATTTCGTTACACCTTTACCCCCACCCTTTTAGCCTAACCCTGGTTAAATATTATAAAATCCATTTACTTCGTTGCTAAATTTGCTTTAAAAAAGTGTAAAATTATTGTATTTTTCCCAAAAAAAAGTTTCTTGGTTGTCAATTTTTTTTTTTTCTATCCTTTTGGTACCAGTTTTCAAGAAAGAAATTTTTGGCCCACATGGCAAAAATGGGGAAAGTATAACAAAGTAGTCCAAAAAAACCTATGTATTTTTTTGACTTTTTGCCAAACAACAAATTTATTGGGTAACGGGGGTCCGGAAGGAACTGAAAGAATTTTTTTACCGAAGGGGGAATTATCCAGAGGGTTTTAATTTTATTGGGATCGTTGAAGGATGGTGGAAAAAATTTACACAAAGGGTTTTCGTAAGTATTAGCAAAAAAAAAAATTTTAAAAAAAATAAAAAAAAAAAAAATAAAGAAAAAAATCAAAAAAAAAAAAATCAAAAAAAAAAAATTAGGAAAAAATCAGAAAAACAAAAAAAAAGGAGGAAAGGGAAAAAAAAAAGGTCTGGAAAGGATAATCGCCAAAGAGTTAGACCGGAAAGGGGGGGGGAAAATTATTATTTTAACAGGGGGATCGGTTATTCGTTGATATTTCTAACGTTTTTTTCTTTATTAAGGTCAATTTGATGTAGAGAGTAATTGTATTAAAAATGGTGGTTAGGGACAACTTGTCTTGTAAAAAAAGTTTTGAACAAAGTTATGGGAATGGAATTTGGGGGGACATTGAAACCGTTACGGAAAATTTTGGCCAAACTTAGGTTGGGTTGGTGGTTTTTTTATTCAAATGATCAAAAGAAGTTTGTTTTAAAAATAGTTGTGTACTTTTATTCATTTGGTTAAACGGGTCGAGGGAAAAAAAAGTGTATAGGCAAAACTTATAATCCTTAGGGGACTTTAGGTCTATTTGGTTTTTTCGTAAATTTTTTTATTTAACAACAATTTTTAATTCCAATTTCACTAAATTCAATTAAAAAACCGGGGTTTTACGAGGAATGAGGATGTGTTACGGGAGGGCATTTTTTTGCATTGGTTCTATTCTTGGGTCGTTAACGCGCCATTGTAATTTGCATGTTCTTAGGGTCTGCCTGGTTGTTTATTTTTACTATTGGTGAAAAAGTTTAGGAAAAGATCCACTAACCCTTATAATCATTTTTTTTTCTTCCTAAAACCACCTTCGGTTAAAAAAAACCTCGAAAAATGAGGGATGTTGGATCGGATAACCCACCCCCAAAACATGTCTTATTTTTACGGTCGGTTTTTCGGCCATGTTAATTTTGTTGTTCCTTTCAGGCTGCCTTGTTTGGTGTGGGTACTTTTTGGGTGATAGAATTTTTCTTAGAATGATTCAAAAAACCTAAGGTTTTATTAAAACAGAAAAAAAAAAAAAAAAACTATTTTACTTTTAATAAAAAAACCTTTGTTTACTTTCCTTATTCTCTTAGTGGTGGGAGGGATTGTGTTAATCCTTTACCCAAAAAAGGGGCCTATGGGTTTAGGGAATTACTTTTGTCATGGGGGGGACCGAAAGGCCCAAATTGAGCGGGGAAAATTACTTACACATGGTTAACCCACCATAAGAAGTAGGTTGGAGGTTGATTTTTTGGGGGAAAAAAATGTTTTCATTTCTTCTATTTTTTCGTGAGGGTGTTGGGGGTTTGTTGTACCTTGTTAATAGATCAAAAATGAAATGGATTAAAAAAACAGAAAAAAAACATCGTATGGATTTTTAACATTTTTTTTATAAAAAAACTTCTAAAAGGATTTTTTACTTTGGAGGGGGGGAACAAGTAGGGTAGGAGATTAAAGTTGGGGGGGGGGGGGGAAATTGGATGGAAATCAAAAAAAATTAAAAACGTCACTTTTTTTTAGGCATCATTTATTTCCCCATGTAAATTAACCACACAAATTTTGTATAAAAAATTATTTTGCAAAAAAAGGAGTTGTAACTTAATCGTTTCAAAATATTTGGGAAGAATTGCAGGTTAATTTGGAGAGGTTTACTTAGTGAAAAAAAGTTAAACTAAAAAAAAAGGGCACAATTTTTTGGAGCTTCTTAAAAAAAAACGAAAGATATTTTAAAAAAAGAATATTTTACTATGTTCTGGGACAAAAAAAAAAAACCAAATTAACGGGGGGGGGCTAAAATCCATCAAAAGGGAAAAAAGGATAAAACCAGGCGTTATCTGTTGCCCTGAACCTCACCCAACGACCCCAACGGAAGGGGAAAAAACAAAAGGTGATCCATTTAGTTGTATCAGAGGAGGGGAAGGGACCCAATTACACGTAATTGGAAAGATTATTTAGGGAAAGGTGGGGAAAACAAATTCCTTGGGAAGATATCAAAAAAAACGTGGTTTCCCTACATCCAAAGAAAAACCCCAATTTTACGCCGTTAAATTCCAAAAAAACACTTTGGGGGATCCGCCCGTTATCGAAAAAATACAAAAAAAAACGGGGGACTTCAGAACCTTATTAAAATAGGGGGAAAAATCACAAAAAAAAATTAAAGTTTTTTTTAGGTGTGCAAAAAAATCCATATTCTTGAGACTTTAAAAACCATTAAAAATTTTCAATTTTTAAGATGAGGAAAAAAAGAGCAGACGAGGGTCGGAAAAAAAAAAAAAGCAACGCGAATATAAATTTCCCTATAGGGAAAGGGGAAACAACGTGTAATTTTCTTATTACCTCTTTTGAATTCGTTTTAGGGTTTTTTTTTTTTTAGTTTTTTTTTGTTTTTTTGTATCAAATTCGGTTAAAAAAAAAACTGTGGTTAGTTTTACCTTTGACTTAAATCATTACTTTTTGTTATTATATAATTATGACGTTTAAAGGCATAAATTTAACCTTCGGGGGGGGTATTTAAAGCCAATTTTTTTAGGGACAGAATCTTAATTGTTTGGTTTTGTTTATCTTGAAATTTTTTAATTTTTATCGTTGGTGGAATTGCTTGGTTTCATGTTTTATCATCATACTCTTTTGGTTTTATTTTGTGTTTTTGTAATGGTGGGGGGGGACCTAATTTCAATTCAAAAAAAATGGGAATTTCTTTTTACGATGATACGGGGGACCAAAAAAGTTTAATCTAAGATTTAGGGATTTAGCCTCTCCATTATTTAGTGATTTTATACATTCTTAGAAAATAATGAAGGATTCATAATTTTAAATGGATCTATCTTTTCCCACCCCTGTTGGATTGTTGAAGGCTTTTAGGTTGGGCCATAAGGTTGGAACCTTTTGGTATCCAACAAGTTAGTTTCTAAAATTCAATCGGATAAAAGGGGTGGACTTGGTTAGTGGGGGACTTCTAGTGGTTAAGAAAATATTGCCAATTAAAGCAGTTAAGTGGGGGTTAAAAAAGGTTTCTCTATGAGCTATGGCTTGGTTTTAACAAGATCACCATTGCCTTTTAATCCCCTAGATTAGATTATAAGTTCAAGCAAATTAAAAGGATGCTTTATTGGGGGCAGGATGCGTTTAAATTGTGGACAAAAAATTCTTACGTGTGTGGTTCTTAGGAAAGGAAAAAAAGTAACGCCTAAAAGTCTTAAAGGGGTGGGGAATTGATTTTGGCAGCCTCGAAAGATTAAAGGGGTAAATCATTTACCACTAAATAAAAAAACAAAAAAACCAAAAAACATTTCTGATTGGATTAAATAAAATGGTTTTTTAAATACAGTTACAGTTTTTCTATTATAAAAGTGGTTTGGGATAAACCGCTCTTTTATTTATTCCTTGTTTAAATTTTTCTTTGCGGGTGGGGTTAAAAGGTGTCTTTGAAATTGGGGTTTTTTTAGGTTTCAATCACAAAAAAAAAAAAAAAAACTTGTTGTCAGATCTTACGGATGGGGAAAAAAAACCCCATTTTTCCATTAGGGGACTTTTGGGGATTAATAACATTTCCATTAGACTTTGGATTAACATAGGTTTAGCATAGATTAGACTAAATTAGATTAGAAAAACTAAAGTATTAATAAATTGAAAGTGTTCCTCGCTCTTAGTGATCGACACCCTACATACCATGAAACTCCCATCGATCGGGTACACTGCCCGTGAAAAGTGTTGTTTTAGGTAAAGTCGGCAAAATATAAATTTAAAACTTAAAAGCATAAATTACACCTGCATGACAACACCATCAAGTTTTTGGCGCCGCTGCCGGGGAGTGAGAATTAATCTTGATTTTTATTTGATATTTTGGTTTTTAGATCAGATTATATCTAACCCTTAGGATTAGTGTAGTTTAGATTTAGTTTATATTCATGTTTGTTTGGCAATTGTGTTTGTGTAATATGGCGTATTTAGTTCACTGAATACGACGTTTAAGTTATTTGACGGTTTTCTGCCCTAGTAAGTTCATTACAGGATGGACGACCCGAACATTA
>BQNB010158002.1:0-15084 GCA_026074375.1 Tanacetum coccineum
TACACTATGCAAGCAAAACTATGACCGATGCTCAAGCTCATTACACTACGACGGAGAAAGAATTACTTTCCGTGGTGTATGTTTTCGAGAAATTCCGGTCCTATTTAGTCATGTCAAAAAACATAGTGTATACGGATCATTCGGCTCTAAAATGTCTTTTTGCAAAACAAGATGCAAAGCCGAGATTGCTCCGGTGGGTTCTATTGCTTCAAGAATTTAATATCATCATCCGTGATAAAAAAAGGAGCCGAAAACCTCGCCGCCGACCATTTGTCTCGATTAGAGAATCCTCACCAAAGTGTACTTAATAAAAAGGAAATAAATGAAACATTTCCTCTTAAAACACTTGGTATGGTATCTTTTCGTGGTGATTCTAGTACCCCATGGTTTGCCGATTTTTCTAATTACCATGCGGGGAGCTTTGTTGTGAAAGGGATGTCGTCCTAACAAAAGAACAAAGTCTTCAAAGACGTGAAGCATTACTTTTGGGACGACCCCTATTTGTTTAAAATCTGTGCGGATCAAGTCATCTGGCGGTGTGTTTACGGCCAATAAGCCATTGATATTCTTAAGGCTTGCCATAATGGACCCATCGGGGGACATCATAGCCCGAACTACACCGCCAAAAAGGTGTTTGACTCCGGTTTTTATTGGCCCACAATCTACCGTGATGCCCATGACTTAGTCAAATCATGTGACTCTTGTCAACGTCACAGTAAAATCTCAAAAAAAGATAAATGCCCCAAAATGCCATCTAAGTTTGTGAGATTTTCGACGTATGGGGCATCAATTTTACGGGACCGTTCCCGTCTTCACGAGGGAACAAGTACATACTCGTGGCGGTCGATTACTTGTTCAAATAGGTTGAAGCAAAAGCGCTCCCCACCAACGACGCCCGAGTTGTTGTTAAATTTTTAAAATATCTCTTTGCTCGGTTTGGAACACCCCACGCTATCATTAGTGATCATGGTACGCACTTTTTCAATGACCAATTCACAAAGGTCATGCTTAAGTACGGTGTCACCCACTGTCTTGCTACCGTGTATCACCCGCAAACTAGTGGGCAAGTAGAAGTCTCCAACCGTGGTTTGAAAATAATCTTGGAAAGGACTGTAGGCGAGAAAACCGTGCATCTTGGTTCGACTAAATTAGATGGATGCACTATAGGGCCTCGTACCGCTTTCCAAAACACCCATCGGGTGTACTCCTTACAAGCTCGTGTACGGAAAGGCATGTCATCTACCGATCGAGCTCGAGTACAAACCCTATTGGGCCTTGAAGCATGCAAACTTTGACCTTAAGTCTACAGGTGATCATTAGAAAGTTCAACTTAATGAATTAAATGAACTTCGTGATCAAGCCTACGAGAACTCTTTGATCTACAAAGAGAAGACAAAGAAGATCCACGACTCCAAAATCAAGAACCGCGTTTTCAACGTTGGTGACCGAGTCCTTCTTTTTAATTCTCGATTGAAGATTTTCTCGGGTAAACTTAAAACCCGTTGGACCGGACCGTTCACCGTTGCCCAAGTTTTTCCTTATGGCACCGTCGAGTTATCTCAAACTGACGGGCCAAATTTCAAGGTGAATGGTCATAGACTTAAGCATTACTTTGGAGGGGACATACCACATATGGTTGTCCCGGATCTCCAAACCTTCCCCAAGGACCAATGAATTCGGGGACGGGTCAAGCTAAGTGACCTTAAACAAGCGCTTCGTGGGTGGCAACCCATGTTTATCCTAATATTAGTAGTAGTAATGAATAAGTGTTTTGTGATGTGAGGAGGCTCGCCTCTTTCTTTCTCGTGTGCTTGTGTTTTTTATGATTGTCCAGGATTGCCCGGATTTTAAAGCCTCTTGTGCTCGTAGTTTTGTCCTTCGTTCACTCGAGCTTCACATCCTCAGCTTCATTTTGGGAATCCAATATCCTAATCTAATCGACTAACATTTATCTTTTGGCATACTTAATAAACGGTCTTAGATTTACGTAGAGACCCTTCGTAAAACATTGAGGACAATGTTCAGTTCTAGTATGGGGGGATCTATCGATTTGATTGTGTCTACAATCGTTGTTTTTAGGTAATCCCGTTTTTACCACCAAAATTTAAAAAAATATTGTGATTTTGTGCCAAAATTAAGAAATTCCAAAAGTAAAAAAAGTGTTTTGTCACAATTTTGACTTTCTTGCTGGGTAGAATAAGAATAAATTTTGACTCGATCGAGCGTGTTGAGTTCTAGCTTGTTCCTTAACTTTTAGACTAAGCATTCGCGGATCTTTACGAAGAACAAAAAATGATAGAGCTAAGTATGAGTTAGATGCTAAACAAGGATTATTTGAAAATCTTAAGAGCTCATAAGTGTAGTTTGTGGCTTTTTCTCCCATAAGCTCCTAAACCGGACTAATAATACGTGCTGTTTTTGAAAATTAAACTTAAATCAACAATTTTTAAAGTATAGTGGATATCAATAATTTTAGTTCAAATTTATACTTAAACTTTCTAAAAAGGAATTTTCTCTATATCGTGGTAATATAAAGTGTAAAAAAATGAGGTAATAATAATAAACTGTGGGCTAATAAAAGTTTACCGCATCTTGCCGGCTCACAACCGATGTTGCAGCTTTCTAAATAAGGCACATAGTAATTATCTGAGACTGATAAAAGTTTGCTGCATCTTGCCGGCTCACAACCGATGTTGCAGCCTTCTAAAAGGTCGAGGATTTCATTAGTTTAATGGATGTGTAATTATATTAAGTGTAGTAAACGTGAATTAATAAATATAGGGAAAATCTCTTTTTTTTAAATTTAAATATGCTTTTGAATTAAGACTATTACATTTTAAGTTGTAATTTTATATATATACGGGGAAATCCAAGGGTGTTGAAACCGAAGGTCAGTGAGTCCCGATACTAGTCTCTGTGGGGTGTCAAAAGCCTGGTCACTTAGCCGCAAGGTTGGGATGTGCCGAGACGAAAGTCGCTACATGGGATGATCTCGCCTTAAACTCATTACTTTTTTGGTGGAACCTGACGCATAGAAATTTTGCAAAACGTTGATCTATGGTTGAAATTCAAAATAAGCACATTCACCTAAGGTATAATAATTGTCGGGAGTGAAAAGTTCACAAGTTACAAATATGAGTAGTGTTAGCATCTTAACTTATATTTAACAGTGAATTCGTTTTAAGCTTGGTTTGGGATAAGTGAAAAGTCGGGAACGATGAATTTGTCCTTTTTAGGGCATTTTAGGATTGAAATGCGTCTTGTTCTATGATCCCTAACGGTTATGAAAATAACGAAAGTCAAACATGTTAGTTAGTTGCTTAAAATAAAAAATACAAAAAAATGAGAAAAAGGAAAAATACAAAATATGTGTGGGAATAAGTGTATATATTTAAGAATGGTAAAAATGGGGCTTTTCAAAACTAATGATTCTTTAATTCCCCTTGATGAACACTTAGCTACTTTTCAAGGTAATTAGTCGAGGGGGATTGAGATTCTTAGTTTTCTTAAGTGTTTACTTATAGCATTGCGTGAGGACACGACAAAAGTTTAGTATGGTGGATTTTGGTATGTGCTTAATTACACATACCATTTACCTAGGAAAACATGCCTAAAAGACTAAAAACATACCAAAAATACATTGTATTTGTGTGTTTTGCATTTATATTGTGCAAGAAACGGATATCAACAAAAAAGGACAAAAACAAAGTGAAAACGGACAAAACCGAGCACGAAATGGAAAGAGTGTGAAAAGTCAAAAAGTCGAAGTCAAAGTCAACCAAAAAGTCAACCCCGACAAAGTCAAAGACAGAGCCAAAACAGAAGAAAAACTTAATGGGTCAACCCGCACCCATCTAATGGGCCGGGACAACCCATTAAGCATTTTTATTAAAGATTGCACAAACCTTATAAGACTTAAAAAGCCCTAAAACTTTTTCCATATACCCGGCCCAACAAAAGCCTAAACCTCTTAATTGTGTTAAGCCCACAACACCTTTAACTGTTAACTTCGTTAGTCCTTTAAGGATTGTGGGTGTAAACATAAACCTCAAGGGTCATTCTTGCCAACTCCCCAAAACCATTCACACCACAAGGACTAGCCGTGTAATACAACTTTACAACTTGAGGGGCCATTTTTGTAAAAAAATTCAAACACTTCACCCCTGTTATCACCAAAACAAGATACAAACAGAACACCCCTTTTCTCGCTAAATTTCCCTATTCGTGTTTCTTCAACCCCTGCACGCCCCCTGCAACAAAACAACAAAAACATCACCCTCCCCCTCAACCCCATATCACATGGGTCAAATGCCATGTTGACAATCCTAAACATCCCTATTCGTCAAGGATTAAAAACAAAGAATCACGGGTTAAGATCATTGGACTTGGGCACCACTCAAGATTGATGGCTAGGGTGATTTTTGGACTCCTCACACAAGAAAAGCATCTCTTGTTTACCTCAGTGAAGAAACACACATCAAAGGGGACCAAGACCTAATGTTTTAGTATATATAGGACCTTGTAAGCCCTTTAGTGGCATCTAGTTTTACTTTTCAGCTTATATTAGTCGCTTTTAGCTTATTGTAATTTTATTTTTCAAAGTCTTGTAGTCCTTTTAAGTTTAATGAAAATTTGAGTTTATGTCTTAAAATCATGTTTTACTTACTACTGTTTCATTACTTTAAAAATGTTTCAAAAAGCTATTTATAAGCTCTTATAAGCTGTTATAACTTAAACAATGAAAACTTTCTAGTTTTGTGTTGTTTAAGAACTAGTTCACAAATTTCATTCAAAAAAGCTCTTATGGATGATAAGCCAAACCTGGATGGGCTTATGGCTTTTACTAGCTTGTTTTAAACAAGCTAGAGCTTGTAGACAAAAGCTCTAAAGAGCTTGTTTGCCCTGTTTTGAGCAAGGGCTTTGTAAGTTTCTTATTTTCAAGTTTTAACTCATAAATTGCATTTGCTTATTGTCTGCTTATTGGTGCTTATTGCTTGCTTATATCTGCTTATTATAGCTTATTATAGATGTTTAGTGCTTAAAATACTTAGGTTGTAGTTTAAAAATCATTTGTGCAAGTTTTCTTAAAATCTGTCTTAAATAGCTTATAAAGTAGCATAGTTGATAATCTTGTTGTTTTTGCTTACCTAAGTGATTAAATTTGTTCATTAGGGTTGTTATAAGCTATTTAAAATCTGGTATTAAAGGTTTGTTCATTACAAATCAGTTTAATAAGCTTAAAATATATTTAAAGAGGTGTTTGGCACAAGCAATACTAACCTATAGTTAGTAGTGTTTGTTCCATTTTGACACATTTGGGAACTTTGAAAATCATATTTGAGTTCTTTAAATCTGTTTTAGGTGTTTGTTTCAGTTTAAAATAGAGTTTTAAGGATTTGTGTATGCTTATTTTGAATCTGTGATAATTTAGCTTCCTAGTTTAGCTTATTTGTTGGAAATATTGAAAAATAGCTTTTTCATTTACTTTTTCTGCCTTAACCTGAATTTCAAAATGATTTTTGAAAGTTGTTATAAGTTCTTTAAGGTGTAAATTTAATCTGTTTCATGGTATTAAGTCCATAAGGATCTGTTTGTTAGCTTATTTTTAAGCTCAGAAGTGGTTATTTTCAAAGTTAAAAAGTTAAGTCTTGTAAAAATTTTGAAAAACAGCTTTTTCATAAGCCTTTTTCAGGGCTTATCTGAATTTCAAACTCTTTTCTCTTTGATGATTTAGGTAGTTTATAGGCTAAGCTTTTCAGTCTTATAAGCTACTAAGCCATAAGGATCCTTTAACTAGCTTAAAAATAAGCTAGAAAAGTGTCACTTTGGCTGTGTGGTTGGCAATTTTGGCCAATTGTGCTTATTGCTTTTCTGTGCTTATTTGTCTGTTTTGTTGGCTTATCTGTGCTCACAAGTGCTTATTAGGTGTAGCTAAATGTTCCTTGGTAGCTTATTTGTTTTCATGATAACTTATTTAGTATAAAGAAGCAAAATAGTTAAGCCAATAATAGTTGTATTCTGTCTCTTTAGTCCCTTGTTTCAATAAGCCTTTTTGCACTTTTCATCATATTTCATTTGCTTATTTGTAGTCATTAATGCTTATTAGATATAGCTTATTACCTGTTTTTGCTCATTTATCTTTCCATATTGCTTATTGAGGTTTTAAAATGCTCAACAGTTTAGCCATTTAGACTTATAGTTTAGTTAAGTAATCTGTCACTTTTAGAGTTTAATTCTGAGCTTATTTTTATGTATTAAAATTTTTGTCTTCACAAAAGTTGTAGGTTTACAGCTTATTTATAAATTGTGTAAGAGAAATAAAAAAAGGGCAAAAAGGGAAGGTAGAAGTCCAAGGTGAGCAGGGCTCGAACCCTGGACCTCTTGTAAAAATTTTGAAAAACAGCTTTTTCATAAGCCTTTTTCAGTGCTTATCTGAATTTCAAACTCTTTTCTCTTTGATGATTTAGATAGCTTATAGGCTAAGCTTTTCAGTCTTATAAGCTACTAAGCCATAAGGATCCTTTAACTAGCTTAAAAATAAGCTAGAAAAGTGTCACTTTGGCTGTGTGGTTGGCAATTTTAGCCAATTGTGCTTATTGCTTTTCTGTGCTTATTTGTCTGTTTTCTTGGCTTATCTGTGCTCACAAGTGCTTATTAGGTGTAGCTAAATGTTCCTTGGTAGCTTATTTGTTTTCATGATAGCTTATTTAGTCTAAAGAAGCAAAACAGTTAAGCCAATAGTGGTTGTATTCTGTCTCTTTAGTCCCTTGTTTCAATAAGCCTTTTTGCACTTTTCAGCATATTTCATTTGCTTATTTGTAGTCATTAATGCTTATTAGATATAGCTTATTGCCCGTTTTTGTTCATTTATCTTTCCATATTGCTTATTGAGGTTTTAAAATGCTCAACAGTTTAGCCATTTAGACTTATAGTTTAGTTAAGTAATCTATCACTTTTAGAGTTTAATTCTGAGCTTATTTTTAAGTTTTAAAATTTTTGTCTTCACAAAAGTTGTAGATTTACAGCTTATTTATAAATTGTGTAAGAGAAAAAAAAAGGGCAAAAAGGGAAGGTGGAAGTCCAAGGTGAGCAGGGCTCGAACCCTGGACCTCAACACCCTTAACGTTTCATATTTAACACACACCACAACACCACTCTGTCCTTGGGTCTTTTCCGTTTTCTTTTGCTCAAATTAATCTTTTATCACCTTTTTAGCCTTTTTGCTTATAAGCCCGTTTTGGCTTTTTAACAGCTTATTTTGATAAGTTGTTTGACCCAGCTTATTTTTATTAGATTTAGCATAATTCAAGCCACTTTTTGTAATTTTTTCAGATTTTTTATAAATAGTTTAGTATTTTTAATATTTAATTTAGATAAAAACCGTTTTTAATTCATAAAAAATTATAAAAAAGTCAAAAAATCTAATTCTTTTTTTAGAAAAATTTCTTTTATCAAATAGGACTGTAGAAAATTAGATTTGCTTTCGTATGGTTAAAATTTTAGATTTTGAATTTTTAAAGAACAGGATTGAATCCCGTTAACGTTTTTCGTGTTTTTAAGCTTAAATTGCTTTCGTTTTTGGTTTAGTTTTCTTAGTTCCTGCATTTTAGTCTGTTAGGGTTTATTAAAAGTTAAAACAATCACTTTAGGATTAAATTTTGATAATTTAAGGTTTTAAGTCGCATTTTTTTAGGATTCCCGTTATCGTTGCTAGTTTAAATCATTAATTGCTTTCATTCTTAGCTTGCTTTTAATTGCATTTTCCCGTAGAATTAGAAAACCAATCAAAATCTTGTTTAATTCAAACATCAAATATCAAACCGACTCTCAACTTTCTATTTGCATTCCTCGTCGGGATAATGACCCAGGAATATCAAATACTACTCGGATTTCATTGATTTTCTTTCTTTAAACCTTTTCAAGGGTCACTTGATTTGGTTTGGTTAATATAAGTAGTGTATTATATATATATATTATTTATGTATACCTAAATTGATGTGAATCAGTTCCGCATTTTTATTCTTTTTGTCCATCAGTTTATAGTGCAACATAGATTTTTATAAGTTTATGTTTCGTACTTTTTGCCAGTTTAATGTTTTTGACTTGTTAAACTTTATATTTTTCGTTGCGCATTCCTGTTTCACAGTTTTATAATATAAACAAAAATATAAAAATAAAAAAAACAAAAAAAAAACAAAAAAAGAACTGAAAAACAAAAGAGGTACGAATGGCTTTTTAAGAGGTTATGTATAACCTATCCTTTAAAACACTTGCCACTCAGCTGGAGTTTGACCTTTTTAATGGTTTACTAGAGCTCAATCAGTTAAAAGAATGTGCCTCATCCATAGAATTACAGATTAAGGTTCTCGTGATTAAATTTATTATTTAAACTAGCAGGGTACTCGCGTGATGCGACGACGGGTACCCTTTAATCAAAAAATTTAACGAGCTATATTTTTCGATTACATGTTTTTTGAGATAACGACTTTACGCTTGACGATAATTTTAGGGAATAAATTTTTCACACACTATCTCATATTAAAATGTCAAAGTGCGGTTGTTGATGGTGTTGTCAAAAAGACACATGATTTCGGGTCATTGTTGTTACCTAAGTCTCTCGAATAGTAAACTTTACCTCTAAAGGTCAAAACCGGTATGACTTAAGGACCTCTCTAGCTATTTTGTACATTGAGTTTTCGTAGTTGTAATGCTTAATTTTAAGTTAGTACATCAATTAATTGTACATATTGAATAAATTCTTGCATTACATAATTTGTGGGCATTAAATAGATTGTATCATGTGTTATATTAGTTGTACGTTTGAGTAAGGGGTATTTTTAATTCTAGCATTGATTATGTGTTGAATTGATGTAAATGTGCATTTAATAGTTGTAAACAAAGCTTTAAAACTTGTAATGCTTAAAACTAAGTTTTATTTGTGCGTTAGAAGTATTATACAATATGCTTTATAACTTTGATTACTTAAATTTTTTAGAGAATTATATAAAGAAAGAAAGTGCAAAATGTTTTATATGTAGATTGTATAGTTAAATAGTAATTTGGTAGTTGAAATCTTCATCCGAACCATAAGTTTGTCAATCGGTTAAATCATTCAAGACAAGTTTAGGTTTATTAGTTTATTAACCAATAGTCCAATACTAACTAGTATTTGTTAAGAAAGAGTTACGTAATTGTTTGAAAACAAGATTCGAAAACGCCCGCTTAGCTGCGCCAAGTATTGTTAATGTCGTATGTTTAAAAGAAATGCAATACAAACCTGAAATAACAAATTCTAACTACAACAAAAAAGGGCATAGAGCTCGGTTAAAAAAGGTAATAATGCCCGGTTTTGCATACGGGCTCAAAGGGGAGGGGACTTTATTCTAGAAGCAAATAGAGCCCAGATTTCAAAACGGGCTTTATTCATGGTAATAGAGTACGGTTTTATAATAAGAAACATGGCTATATGTCAATAAAATTAATTAAAAAAACTTTTTTTATGAAATAATTTCAGCTATCAAATCTTGTTATTGATTAAAATCAAGAAGGCTCATTGAGGTTAATCTTTCCTACTATATGACTAACTAGCAAAAACTACATAAAAAGCTACAAGCTAACTTAGTTTGAATACTTGAATGAAAATGTAAGTAGACTGGGTCTTATTAACTTGACGTCGACCACAAATCTACCTTTAAGGTTGAAAATCGGGCCACATGAAGAATGCAGAATAACGCTTGACTTTAACCATCCTACTACAAGCTCCGAGCCACAATAGTAATCCGCAATACACAACGTCAACCACCTACATGTAGAAATTGTTAAACCAAAGCTCTAAAACACACAAATTGATTAGCAGTGAACCCAACCAACCTCCCCTTGGTTCACTATTTTATTGATAATAAAATAAGCCAAAGAATGGCTGAGTTTACAATAAAAATGAAAGAAAAGATTACTGATAACCTAACAAACTATGGTTTTTCAGTCAACAACATAATGAAAGAGATAATAAGAAAACAGGCAGCAAAACAACTTGATGAATGAAGATATGAGCCAAAATAGGCATTATATAGCCTGAGCTGAGAACTTCTATCTTGACCCCTTGAACTCTTAAGCCTTTGACATCTTTAGTCCCTCTACAGTTTAGCCGGGTACACTTCAAGCTTGAACAATCCATTATTAACTCCAAAAACCATGTGTATAAATAAAAGCTTACTTCCAACACTTCCCCATAAGCTTTTATGCCTCAAAAGGATTAAATAAACCAAAAATGCTACAAAATTTGTTATAATCAGAAAAAGTTAATCCTTTTGTAAACAAGTCTGCAATATTATCTTCAAACTTAATCTTTCTAGGCTTTATAAGCCTACTAGCAATTTTTTCCCTTAGAAAGTATAAGTCAATCTCAAAGTCTTTACTTCTCTCATGCAACACAGGATTTGCTGAGATTTGAATTGCTAAATTGTTATCACAATTCATCTTAATTGGCAAATCAATATCAATCTGAAGATCAGTTAAGATCTTCTTGATCCAAATCACTTCACAACAAACATTACACATAGCCTTGAACTCAGCTTCAGTAGAAGATCTAGAAACAACATATTATTTCTTACTTTTCCAAGAAACTAGATTATTTCCAAGAAATACACTATACCTAGTTATAGATCTTCTAGTGATCTTACATTTTGCCCAATCAAAGTCAACAAAGATTCTCAAATTATTATCACCAGTTTCTTTAGAAGTTATACCACAACCAGGAGCCCTTTTTAAATATCTCAAAACTCTAAAAGCAAATTTTAAATGTGATTTCAAAGGATTAAGGATGACTTGACTTAGGCAATGAACTGCATAAGATATATCAGGTCTTGTCATAGTCAAATAAATCAATTTTCCAACTAACTTTTGATATTGAGTTATACCAGTTAATGCATCATGATCTCCAAACTTAGAAACAAGTTTTTTCCTATATGGATTTGACTCAATAGGTGTACTACGTGGCTTACAAGCAAACATACCAAATTCAGATAACAACTCAGTGTAATACTTTCTGATTTAAACATATACCTTCAGGTATAACAACAACTTCAACTCCCAAAAAATATTTCAGTATACCCAAATCCTTGATTAAAAACATTTTACTAAAGAGTTATTTGAATTTGTTAATCTCATCAGTGTTATTACCAGTAATAATTATATCATCAACATATACAAGAAGAATCAAGACAATGCCTTGATCATTCTTAATGAATAATGAAAACTCATTAACACTTTAAACAAAACCATTTTCAAACAATATTGAAGACAACTTTTCATTCCATTTCTATGGGGCTTGTTTCAAACCATACAAAGACTTAACCAATCTGCAAAATTTTTCTCATTTTTATCAGAAAATCCCTCAGGTAAACTCATATAGACATCTACTTCAAGATCCTCATATAAAAATGCATTATTTATATCAAGTTGGAACAATGACCATTGGTTTTTAATAGCAATACTTAGAACACATCCAGCAGTGACAATTTTCACCACGGGTGAAAAAGTCTCTTCATAATCAATTCCCTCTTTCTGAATAAACCCCTTTGCTACCAGCCTAACTTTAAATCTTTCTATATCACCACTAGCTTTATATTTCACTTTATAGACCCACTTGCTGCCTATAGCTTTTTTGTTACTTGGTAAATCAGTAATGAACTAAGTATTGTTTCTATAAGAGCTTCAATTTCCTGATTCATAGCCTCTATCCATCTGATGTCTTTAACAGCTTCATGATAGGTGGTTGGCTCATGAATCTTATTAATGCTATTAGAAAAGACAAAATTATCCATACTTAAGTTGGAATAGTTAACAACTTTATCAATACCAAATTTAACATTTTTATCTAACACATAATCCTGATATTTAGTTGATATACTAGTCTTCCTGCTAGATCTCCTAACAGTTTGACCTACTGCTGGTTCTGGTGACCACCCAAACAAGTGACCAAAAGATTCAATGTCCTCACCCTCAGACTCATACTCATCATCATTTAACTCAGTACCTTGTATACCCTCAGAAACACCTGTTTCTGTTGCATACTCATTTTCACTAATGACCTTCCTAATATAAGTACTACCAGTAATATCTATAGTATTTGACTTATCAGTTTGAACATTTTTATTACTAGCAGCTTCTTCTACAGTGCTGTCATTTGAATTTTGGGTACTAGTCTTAGGTGCAAACTTACTACTTATCTCTACACTATCTCCCCCATCATCATAGGATTCATCAGACTTAAGACTGTTTTTGTTTTCTTCATCAAAAAAATTTTAATCATTTACTCCATTTTCTTCAAAAACAAACTCTTTAGTAAAAGACTTATTTCTAAAAGCAAACACTGTCTCATAAAATTTCACATCCCATAAAAACAAAAATTTATTTTTATCTAAACTAAACAACTTGTATATTTTTTATCAAAAGCATAACCAACAAAAACACACTTGTCTGACTTAGAAGCAAATTTATCAGACTCGTTCAAAACAGTTGCAAAACAAAGACAACCAAAAGTCCTTAAGTGAAGGAGACTAGGGTCACTATTATAAACTAATTCATAGGGACTTTTACCAGCAAATATAGCAGTAGGCAACCTATTTATTAAATAAGTATCAGTTTGAATAGACTCCGTCCACATGTTTAAAGGTAACCCCCCCCTGAAACATGAGGGCCCTAGCAGTATTTAACAAATGTCTATGCTTTCTTTCTGCTACACCATTCTGTTGGGGGTGTGTATGGACATGTAGTTTGATGTAAAATACCATTAGCTTAGAAAAAAAATTCAACTTGTCTATTTCCAAACTCAGTTCCATTATCACTTCTAAAAATTTTAACACTCTTTTCAAACTGATTCTTGATTAAATTTTAAAAATCTACAATATTATCAAACACTTCACTTTTACTTTTCATTAAGAACACCTAAACTGCCCTGGTGTAGTCATCAACAACAGTCAGAAAGACCCTAAAACCATCCATACTAGTAACCTTGTAGGGACCCCAAACATCCAAATGAACCAAATCACCCAAATGTTTAGTCTTATGTTCACTTAAAGTAAATGGTTCTCTGGTTTGCTTAGCCTTGTGACAGATGTCACAAGGTCCAGAATCAAGTTGATTAAGGTCCTTTATTTTGTCTTTAAGAAAAACTAACACTTGGTCAGATGGGTGACCAAGTCTATTATGCCAAATACAATTAGACACAAAGCAGGTTTTAATGTTACTATTAGTCACTCTCTTACCTTCATCTAAAAAATATAAACCTCCTTTTTCACTACCAGTCCCCATCAGGAATCTTTGAGTTAAGTCCTAAATTTTCCACTTAGAATCATTAAAACTCACAACAACCTTATTTCTTTGGATAGCTTATGAACAGACAAAAGACTAACATGATACCCAGGAACCACCAAAACATCTTTAGCAATTAAATCTTTTCCCTAAAAATAATTTCCGATTTGTTTTACATGTTCAACAGTCCCACTTGGATGAGACACAGTTATTTGTAAATGAGAAACATCTATTATATCATGCAAGAAAGTTGCACTAAATGTAATGTGTTGTCTGGCTCCAAAATCAATAATCCATCCAATGTAAGTACTATATGTGCTTATATTGGAATCGTAATTAAAGAATCTACAACTAACAAAACTTATAACATGATTAAAGAATATAACAGTACCAGCAACACTAGCAAATACTTTGCTAGTATTACCTGTACCACTTAACAAAGTCATTAATCTCTGATACTGATCACTAGTAAGAGTGTGAGGGGCACTCTTAGTTTGGTCAGTCTTCATATCACTATTATAAACATGAATAGAGTTATTTTGCTTAGTAACATTCTTTTTAAAACCAGGTGGATACCCAACCAATTCAAAACACCTACCAATACTGTGGCTAGTCATGTTGCAATGTTTGCAAACAAGATTTGACACCCTGCCAAATCTCCTATTATTATTATTATTATTAAAACTACCATTATTAGTATTTATGTTCAAAACCTAATTGTTACTAATAGAATTGCTAGTGTTATTATTATTACTTTTGTTAGAACCCCAATTATTATTACCAGATCTTGCTGCAAAAGCATTAGATCTAGACTTAGACGACTTAGAGGTCACATTACTATTTATGTGGGATTCATCTATAGATAGAGTAGCAAAGGTAGACTTAACATCAGGTATGGGGTCTGATGTAAGTATTATACTCCTAACAGATCCAAAAACATCATCTAAACCCATTAAAAACTACATCAACCTTAAGAGTTAAGCATGTTCCTTAAGTTTAGCACTTCCTTCACAAGTACATGCAGGCAGATCCACAAGGAAGTCAAACTGCCTCCAAAGAGAATTACAATCATGATAATATTTAGATAATGACATACCAGATTGAGTTAAGGTATAGATTTTATTATGCATGTTATAAATCAGAGACCCATCTTGTATATCATATTTTTCTTTTAACTCATCCCAAACATTCTTAGAATTTTTACAAAACACTTGTCCCTTATACAAATCAGGTGACACATACCCCAACAACCAGGACAGTACCACAACATTACATCTATCCCATTGTTCTTGTAAAGGTCCTTCGTTAACATCCCTAACACATTTTCCATTTAAAACCCAATTTTGTTCCTATTGTGTAAAGCCAACTGCACAGCAGCAGACCAGACATTGTAATTCTCAGTACCTTCAAGTTTGAAGGAATCAGTTGAGAACCAATGTCTTGTGGGTGTAAATAGAGAGGGTCATATATATCTAATTTCAATTCACTACTACACCCCCCCCCCAATACCCTTTTTCTTAGGGTCAGGACCAGACTTATCACCATCAACCAAGATTAAACAAAGAAATAAAACATAACTAAAAACAAAAAAACAGATCAAACAAGAGCAAAAACATAACACTAAACCACCTTTATGGTGACAACAAGAACCAAATATAGATGAAAACAAAAAAAACATATCTTATTGGTTCGTGGTATAGTATATATATATAAAATAACACAAATGCAAATCTCAACCAAATGCCCTTGACCAAGGCAAAAGGTCAAAATCTA
>BQNB010158003.1:0-15084 GCA_026074375.1 Tanacetum coccineum
CAAACCTCATTTTGCATATTGGGATCCACAATACCAAACATATCATACACTAGGTAGGCGTACCCATCCGATCCCATATCACAACACTGAGTAGGCGTACTCATCCAATCCAATACACATAACTACCGCAAACTTAAAAACATTTTAACACGACAACAAGCAGCATTCTCACCCCAAAATAACATGAGAAAAAGGGGCTATAAAACTCACATTTGCTTAGCTTTCCAAAAGATTCCAACAATAAGCTTCACAAACAACTAGCACAAATCTGTACAACAAAATAACTCGTGTTACACGCTACTAAGCCAAACGCTTAACACACATGTATCAATAATATGATGGATGTCTCTAGGGGTTTAATGTCGCATCATGGGTCACCTCGACACCATGCCCAACCTTAACTACTTCATTAACACATTACATTAGACAACTCCTTTTTAATCAAAACTGCAAAATTTTTAGTGTGACTTTACGCACCTACAACCCTTACTTAATGACTCTCATAATTCATACCAAAAATCACACATGATCCCTTATGTGTTTACTAACTACCATGATATTCCCAAGTATTAAATATATATGTAACCATCTCAAATAAAATCAAACTTTAAAACAGTCCTAATTCGGATCCGATTGCACACTAAAACATTTGGACTTAAAAATCATACTTAGACTCCAAATCAAAAGCTCTCATTTAGGGGATTTATAATAGACACATAGAACTAAACTCATGTAGAAGGGATAAGCTAAATACAAATTTTAAGTGGGGGTTTTAAACCTCGTAATCTAACCTAAATCTGACTCATATTTACTGCTTTGACAACTTTTCTTGAAACGAGCGTTTGAATGAATTCCCGACCTCAAAAACCTTCGAGGCCAGATGTTCTGAAAACTAGACTCTCTGAGCTACGTTATAGACACCGGAAACATGATAAAAGCTATTACCATCATTGAGATAATGGCCGAACAACACAACCCTAATTCTGCCTCAATCCAAATCAACGAAAGCAAGTTTTAACACCACGAATTAAACCTAACCAATCAACCCATACAATTACAATTAACCCTAATCAATATGACATGATTAATTTCATAATTACAATTTATTAAAAACAATAATAATTATTACATGTTTTTAATGATATTAACTAACAAGGATTAATTAAAACTTACCTTAGAGCTTGTTTCCTTCACAAAATCAAAACCCTAAATTTTTCTTTTTCTCTTCTTTATCTTGGATTGGTCCGAACAATATATGAGGAGGATTATGGGATTTTATTTTGTATTTTAAGGCCTTAGAATAATCCTAAGATAATTCCTAATTATAAAGAGTCCTAGTTTAAATTAGCTTGGAATTCCTATCTTTTTTCTTTTCTTTTTTTGGGCCGGCCGATCCCCCACTATATTTACATATATATTATTTTAATTTTTTTATTACATTATTAAGTAACTAATTACTTGCATTACCTTAAGTTTTAATAAAAACCTTAGCGTTGGTTTGCGCATATTACCTTTTCGCTTAAAAACGAATTTTTACTAACTTTGAAGAATAAAATAACTTTTCACTTCAATAACCCTAACTTTTCAAAATAGAAATATCGTTTGCTTCTTTCATATTCTTAATAACTACATTTCCATTTCCAAAACTCTAAAACCGAATAATAATGAATATAAATACTTACACATAAATACATACACATAAAATACATAAACGCTCAAAATTCATAAGTCATTTACATGTCACTCAAAAGTGAATGAAATGCACCCATGCAAACTCCATCATAATCACACCTCAATGAGACTCTTACACTCACTAGGTTGATTCTCAAATCCTCATAAAACACACTACATACCCCTAACCATTTCTTATAGAACAGATATTTAGGTCAACACTTACGTTTGACCAACCTGCTCAAGCCACGGTTTCACAAGAACTTCTTGAACTAGAGAAACAAAAGCAATTGGTGAGAGGGTCAAAGTATTCACGAACATTTGGTTGAAACAACCGATCCCAATCATCTCTTATTGGTGGAATACAAGGTTGTTGAGAAACAGGATTTGAACCGAGTCCTGTACTGGATGTAGCAGGAGTCATACCGTGAAGCCCGGGTCCTGAACTGAATTGTTCAGAAGCCATTATTGTTAGCTCATCGAACGTCACATGGATTGTTTCAGTAAGTATCCGGGTCCTTCTGTTGTAGATTCTGAACGCTTTCTTTGCAGGCGCGTAAGCAACCGAAAAGCCCTATTCTACTTTACATCAAATTTTTCCTAGATCCCCTTAGTTATTGTAGAATAACAAAGTGACCAAAGACATGAAAGAATGATAAGTCCCGGTTTGTTGTCCTTGTATAAGCTCGTATGTGAGTTTTGTGTATCGAGCGTATTAAAGAACGGTTTTGGGTGTCAACAACAGTATTGATATCGTTCGCCCAGAGAAATAATAGAGCTTTTAGAAAATATCACATTGTACGGAGCAGCTTCCACAAGGGTCCAATATGGCCTTTTTGACAATTACCGTTCTACGAAGGAGTGCAACGCGACAGAAGTGTACTTCTGATGCCAACCATTTTCATACAAATTCCGAAGTGTCTGATTACAAAATTCGGATTCCCATTATCTTTCAGACTTTTCGGACTGTGGCTTTCAAACGAACTTGAATATTTTTTGATGCATTTGATATGGCCTTAGGACTTCATCGTTTGTCTTCAAAAATCTGACCCGAGGTAAAATCATGAGTAATCATCGACTATATCACTAAGATAAACCTTTTACCATTAAACTAAAGCCCCACCATTGGGCCCACAACAAATCCATATGCAAAAGATATAGTTTCCCTTGAATAGTGTCTCAGCTTTGTGGTGGAGAGGTTTTTCTTTGCTTTTTCCCTAATGCACATTGCTGAACAAAAATGATATTTCTGAAAGTCAAAGCCTAGAATTCCTCGCAAAGACCTGTCTTTTGCTAGCTGTTTAAAAAAGTAACCAAAGTTGTGATAGATAATCGACGGTGCCCATAACCACTCTTAGTCTTTGACGCGTTGGACAGAGGACAAATCAGAGAATGATTTAAAGCATGTCAATCAAGAGAGATTGTTACAAATTTGTGTCCTCAGACGGTGAAAGTAGATCAACAAAGAACCTTCTAAATTGCCAAATAAAGCAAGTGTTTTTCTCCGAAATGCAACTTCAAGATCCGCATCACAAAATTGGCCAACAGAAAATAAATATGTCTAAGTCCCTCAACGTAGTAAACCCTTGAGATAATAACGTTTCCCAGCTGATAGTCACCATACCCCATAATCCTTGCAATCTGGTCATTCCCGAATCTAACAATAACCTATAAATTATTTGACAAAGTTCATGACTGAGAGCGATTCCCTGTCATGTGTTTTCCGAACATCCAGAGTCCAGATACCTAGAGTTTCATCTGGATTAACATGTCATGACAAGAGAAGAAGACATGGAATATCGAGCATTGGATCCCCAGTTTGATTGGTCTCCGAGTGGTTAGCATTCTTAGATTCAACAAATCTTAGCTTTTTTTACTCGAACCATGTTTTTAACATTTTTTTGTGTTTCCTGCTATAGACTTTTAACTCTGGTTTTTGTATATCATCTAAGTAGGAAGTGGTTTGCTTAGGAGGCACTACGTTAGTTGAGGTGAACCTAGTTAAAGGGCATGAGTTACCAACTAAAGTGAAAGTTCTGCCTGTTGGTTTCCACTTAAATCCTCACTTTAGTGAATACATGACCCGTAGGTTTCCAAATATTTTGAAATTTTAGGTTTTCTTAGTAGATTTAGCACGTTATTCCCAGTTCGCCACAAGATCAAGAGACATTTATCAGAACACCATCAAACAATCGTTTATTACAAGTAGCACAAAGAGTTTCAAAATTCACTTTTGACAGTGAATAACTTAACATCAACATCACAAACAGGCTTAACAACACAATTCACTTTATTCACTTTCCTAGGTTGGGCTTCTACTTTATTCTTCTTGTTCCTACTTGGTGTTTGCGAGATCCTATCATTCTTTTTACCGGGAGGTTTTTGACTCCGCGAATTACTTAGTAGAACACTTCATTTCCTGTAAAAGATAACACATGTGTGGTTAGAATCTGAAATGTAATAGAAGACTCTACCGGATAAATCTTGCTTGAGGAGTTAAGAGGTTTCATCAAACCTACTTTCTTAACATTGTTCATTGGGTTTTGAAAGTAAACTTCTTAGCACTAGGTGTTATCGCATTAAGAGGCACGTACTGAACAACTACAACGAAAGCCACTCCTGAATTCTTAGGCAACTTACAGGCAAGGTCTACTCCCGATCTAAAGTTTGTTTACGCCTTAGCTTGTTCGACTATTTCCCGAAGAATATTAGCTTGTTCTTGAGTGTTCCTAAGATAGCTATGTGAAACTTCCCTATTGTGCAATAACCGAGGAGGCAAACGGTGCAAATCAAGCTTGAACATGCCTGGTGCAACAGTGGTGGCAGAAGTGGTGTACAACCATTTTCAACAATTTCTTTCCCTTTTAAGTCCGTAAATAATTTTTCAATATGTTACAAAACACAAAAAACCTTGTCTTGAATTTAAGAGCTTTTAAATCCTTATTTTCTACAATTTTAAAGTTCATTTGTTAACTTAAAAGATCGCTGTTCTTTAGGACGACACTGTCCTGTTATGATTGAGTCAAACTGATCTTTAAAAACCTGATTCTTTCACATGATTAATTTCTTTACAAAGACTTTCAATCTCAAAAAGTAATTTTGCGACACCTATTTTTCCAGTACCCTTATTTATGCTTAAATTACATTATCATGAGCAACGTTCTCGTCCTTGGTATTCTCTCACAAAGATTTAATAGTATCCTTCAACTTATAAATGGTCGTGTCTTTGTCTTGTAGCCGAGCTTTCAAATCATTGATTTCAAAATGTTCTTGAATTTCAACAGCATTATGATTAACACAAGAGATTAATCGTTTTGAAAAACTTCCTATTGCATTGACACTTTAAGAGAAATACAATGTTTTTCAAGTTGTGAATGATTTTTCAAAAGATCACTATAAGCTTGTTTTGATTTGGAAAGCTCAGCATCAAGATTCAAACACTTTTCACACGAATCACACTTTTGCATTTTCATATTCACAAAATCATTATTCAAAGACATAGAATTCATCACAGTTAACATTACATCTTGAGACATTATTTTTTTGTAAGAGTCGATCGTTTTCCAAAAGAATTTATTTCTTAGAAATTTCCAAACATTTTTAATCAACTGAAAACTGTTGAACAGACGCTTCCATTTGATCAAAAATTGTTTGTACTTCTATTATTTCATTTAGAAGATCTTTATCAAACACATTGAAGATGTCTTTTAAAGATTTTAGAAATGGAATAATTTCATTGTTAAAAACAGCTTTTGTATGTTCAAACCCCCATTCACCTTCTTAAGGACCACTAGTGTTGTCCCTTTTCCTTTACCATAGATCAAGTCAAACTGGGTGAGTGGAATTTAAAACTTTTAAGTTGCATTCACCAAACTCACCTTAGGTAGTTCACTGGGAACATCCACATGACAGTGGGGTTAAGAAGGGACAATGGAAGATTGATAACTAACCAGAAACCTTTCAACTGACCAATTCCTTGTTTGGAGAAAAACATTTTCCAAATCATCAATAATCTAGTTTTAAACGTTTCATAATCAATAGGTTTATGAGAAATACTTTTTTGTTGAATTACATACAGAACTTGCTATTTCAGACATATTTTAGATCGCCTCTCTTCTTCTAAAATCCAATGTTTCTTCATTTCATCAATCACAGGCACAGCAACATGAGTATTATACCAAAACAACACCATCATACATAGGTTGGTTTTATCTGCTAGAGCATTCCTAAGGTTACCAGGAATTATGATAATCCCTAGAGCTTGTTTGTGTTATTATCATAAAACGCTTAGAGGCTTAGTTAACATATGCACTATCTGAGCAGATTGACCCACTTTACAAATGATATTATCAAGTTCCTTAATCTTCTTTTCCAAATCAATTTCAGTATCAATATATTTATTTTCCTTTTCTTTGGATTCATTTTTGAAAACAGTAAAGGTCTGAAATAAAGATTCCTTTTCTTTAATTTGCTTAGAAAGATTTTGCTTAAGTGAGTCAATTTGTTCTTTGAGTGCAAGTTTCTCCCTAATCATTGGTATGTGCTTAATTACACATACCTTTAACTTTAAAAACGAGCTAAAATAACCAAAAACGGACTTAAAATGCCAAATATATGCTTGTTTGCTAATTGTCATGTGCAAACGGATAACTAAGAAAGACCGAAAAAACAAAGCCAAAACGACAAAACCAGGACTCGGAATGGAAAATGACAATGAAAGACACAGCCAAAACGAAAGCCGAAAAGTCAACTGTCAAAGTCAATGTCAACCCCAACAAATCCAAAAGTCAATCATGTTGAAGAAAGATAAGTTTGAGGGTTAAAATGCCAAACCCATAAACTTATATTTAGAAGAAGATAAGAGACAAAGGAAAAGACAAAGAAGGGCACTTTTGCATATTACTCAAAGTAACAAGGAGGAGCAAAACAGCAACTCTCCTAACGATGAATTATGGAATTCTTCCACGATATGATTGAAAAACGATGGAAGTATTTATGGATGACTTTTTCGTCTTTGGGGACTCTTTCCTCTACGTGCCTAACCCATTTGGAAAAGATGATAAGCGGTGTGAAGACACCAATATTGATCGTTAAACTGTGAGAAAGAGCCATTTTTATGGGAAAAGGAAGGCATTGTTCTCGGACACCAAATTTCTAAGTCGGACTGAGGTTGAATAGAGCTAAAGGGTCTAGTACTAGCTAAACTCCCCTCACCCAAACTTCCGTCAAAGGTGTCCGTAGTTTCCTTGGCAACGCCTGTTTTTTACCGACGTATTCATTCAGACTTCTCCAAAATTGGCCGTACCAATGACTCAGATTGCTTGAAAAAAGAGACCTCCATTTTCTTCTCTGAAAGTGTATCCGATTCCTTTAATACACTCAAAAGAAAATTGACTGAGGCTCCGACTCTTAATTGCTCCCGACTGGGACTTGCCCGTTGAACTGATGTAGCATGCGTAGCAGACTATTCCGCAATTGGGGCAGTCCCGCGGCAAATAAAAAACAAGCTTTCCAACCTATACACTAAATGCTAGCATGACATGAACCAGGCTCAAACTCAAACCCACTACAACTACTACCGGAAAAGAATATTACTTGCCCGTAGTGTATATGCCTTTGAGAAATGTCGGTCATATCTTGTTTATGGTCCAAAAGCAATTGTTACTGACCATTCTGCCATCAAGTAACTCTTTGGCAAAAAGGATGCTAAGGCAAAGACTCGCATGCGGTGGATCCTATTGCTGCCAAGAATTTGATATTGAATTCGAGACAAGAAAAGGAGCTGAGCAAATCTCAGCCGCCGGATCATCTGTCCAGACTTAAAATCCCAACAAGGAGAAACTCGAGAACAAAGAAATCAAGTGAAGCATTTCCTCTCGAAACTCTTTGGTTTCTGTTGCTCTTCAAGATCAATGTACCCCCATGGTTTCAGATTTTGAAAACATAAAACTACCCATGCGGGGGAAATTTGTTATCAAGGAATGACATCCAACAAAAAAATAAATTCTTCAAGGAGGTCAAGCATTATTACTGATGAACCATACCTTTTTAAGATCTGTGGCTGATCAGTGATAAGACGTTGTGTCTCTCTGGCAAGAAGCTTTAACATTCTTAAAAGCTTGCCAACAGTGGACACACTGGGGGACACTATGGTCCAATTACACAGCAAGAAAAGCTTCGATTTTTAGGATGCTATTGGCCCACACCAGCTACAGGATGCCCATGACTTTGTCACCCCGTTGTGACATTGTCAAGTCAGGAAAAATTACGCAACGGACAAATGCCACAAAACACCTTCCAGTTTGCAAATCTTGTCATCTGGGGCATTGATTTTATGGGGCCGTTCCCAGTCTTCAAGAGGGAACGAGTACATACACGTGGCGTTGACTACGTGTCAAAATGGTTGAAGCAAAAGCGCTCCCTACCAATGATGCCTGAATTATGTTTGTAAATTTTTAAAACTCTCTTCTCCTCGATTTGGTGCAACCCTGCGAGCTATTCAAAGTGACGCGGAACACACATTTTGGCAATGACATTTACAAAGGTCATGCTTAAGTACAACAGAGTCACTCAACCGTCTCACCACCGCGTATCACCACAAACCAGTGGGCAAGTTGAGGTGTCACATCGTGGTTTAAAAGCGTATTCTTGAGAAAGAACCGTGGAGAAAATCCGTGCCCCTGGTCGGCACAAACTAGATGATGACTTTATGGGCCTTCGCACAGCATACAAAACCAACCCATCGGGTGTAACTCCATATAAGTTAGTGTACGGGAAGGCATGTCATCTACCGATCGAGTTAGAACACAAAGCCTACTGGGCCTCCAAGCATACAAATTTGTGAATGTTCAAACGGCGGTGAACACAATGAAAGTTCATCCCTTTGAATAACTAAATAACTTCTGATCAAGCTATGAAAACTCCCTTGAATCGATAAAAAAAACCAAGAGGATACACGAAGCTAAGATCAAAAACCGCGTTTCACAACGTTGTGATTGTGTTCTCCTTTTTAACTCTAGATAAGATTTTTCTCCGGCAAATTGAAATCACCTTGGTCCGACCATTCACCATTGTCCAAGTTTTCCCTTATGGCAACGTCGAGTTATCTCAAAACTCTGAGGGCCCAACTTTAAAGTGACATGGTTATCGTATAAAGACTCTACTTTGGAGGGGAACATACCAACCGAGGATGTCCCAGATCTCCAACGTTTCCCCATGGACCAATACATTCGGGGGACGAGGTCAAGCCGCGACCTTAAACAAGCGCTTCGTGGGAAGGCAACCCCATGCTTTATCAGTGTATTAATAAATAGTGTTATGTTTTGTGAAAGGCTTCATTTTCCATTACCCGTGTTTTGTCCCATGTTTTTGGTGTGCTTTGTATTGTTTGTCCAGGAGTATCCCGGTTGTGAAACTCTCGTCGCTCGTCAAGTAACCACTATGATTTCACTATCTCACTTCATTTTGGGAATCCAGTATCCAAATCAATCGACTAACGTTTTATCTTTTTGGCCACAAACCCATAAACGACTGCCTTAGATTTACATAGGAACCCTCTTGAAACATCGAGGGAACGATGTTTAGTTTCTAGATTGGGGGGGGGGGATCTTCGATTTGATTTTTTGCCTCCTGCAGTCGTTGTTATCCGCAATCCCCCGTATTAAAAAAATACCACCAATTTTTCTGCAAAAATACACCAAAAAAAATGAAAAAAATTTAAAAATTTTCAAAAATAAAATAAGTGTTTTGTCACAATTTTGACTTTCCTAATGGGTAGAATGAGAATAATTTTTGACTCGATCGGGCGTGTTGAGCCCTAGCTAGTTCCTCAACTTACCGCAGTAGCTAAGCTTTCAAACGAATTCGTTTCGCTTAATAAGGTGAAGAACCAGAAGTGATAGAGTTTAAATATAAGTGTTAATGGCTGAACAAAACTTATATGAGTAACTTGTGGCTTTTTCTCCCATTAGCTTCTAATCCGCCTAATCATACGTGCTCAATTCAATTCAACTAAGTCAATCAATGTTTTTAGAAAAAGCTTCAAATTTGTAACTTGATTCTTTAAAGCGAGATTTTTCTGTTCTTAATAATTCGAAAGTTAAAATGCCAAAGAAGGCATGAAATGAAGTATACTGCAAAAATGGCATAACTAATTGAAATTTTGCAATGAAGCATACAGTTTGATTATATGGAACAAGTAAAGAGTGTTTGATTCCCACTCCCGCTAAACAACGAGGTGGGGGTTCAAACTAAGACATCTTTACTTTTAAGGATTTGGTGTGTTGTGATATCTCACCAGGAAGCGAGGTCTAGGTGAGGGTTCAAACTAAGACACTTATCCTAGCCCTATAGGAAGAAGGTTTGTTTGGGGAGATTTCCCACTACGCAAAGCAAACGTGGGTTTTCAAACTAAGAACATCGGTCGTTGGTTGTGATATCCTACTAGGGAGCGAGGCCTAGGTAGGTGTTCAAACTAAGCAACGCATTCCTAGCTTTAAGAACTTATGTTTATAATGATGAAGATGTTGCAAAAAGTTCTACAGTTAAAATCTCGTTCTTTAAAATCAAGTTACAAGGTCCTAATAAGTTGTTGCTTTGAGTCATGATTCATCTTGAATTACGACTATGGAAATAAGTTGATCTATGGTTGAGTTGAAATGAGTACACACATTTAAATCATATATTCATGTTGGGAGTTTAAAAGTTCACAAGTCATAAGTATGAGTGCTTAGCATTTAGACTTATATTGACAAATGATCTTGTTTAATTGCTTGGTTTGGAACTAGTGAAAAATCGGGGACGATGAATTTATCCGTCAGGACATCCGTAGATTATTCTATGGTCGTTTCTCATTCTATGATCCCAATGTTGATAAAATAAAGGAAGTCAAACAGGTAGTCGAGAAAAGAAAAAGAAAAATCCAAAAATATTAGGGATAGTTAGTGTACAAATAAAAAATGGTGAAAACGGGACTTGTCGAAGCTTTTGATTCTTTAGTTTCCCTTGACGAACACTTTGCTACTTTTCAAAGTTATTAGTCGAGGGGGATTGAGATTCTTAGTTTTCGTAAATGTTTACTTCATAACATTGCGTGAGGACACGGCAATACCTTAGTATGGGGGATTTTGGTATGTGCTTAATTACACATACCTTTTACCTTTAAAAACGAGCTAAAATAACCAAAAACGGACTTAAAATGCCAAATATATGCTTGTTTTGCTAATTGTGTTGTGCAGGAACGGATAACTAAGAAAAGGACGAAAAACAAAGCCAAAACGACAAAACCGGACTCGGAATGGAAAAGACTGTGAAAGACAAAGCCAAATCGAAGCCGGAAAGTCAATCAAGTCAAAAAGTCAACAGAAAAGTCAACTGGTCAAAGTCAAAGTCAACCCAAGTCAACCCCGAGGTCAAAAGTCAAAGAAATATAAGTTTAGGGACTGAACTTGTAAATCCCTAAACTTATATGTGAAGAAGAAAAGAGAAAAAAAAGAAGAGAAGGGCCAAATTGCCAAATGAGCAAAGTAACAAGTGGGGGGGCAAAACTGCCAAGCTCCCATACTTGTAATACACCAAGGACTTATGGTGCAAAGAGTTATATAACTCTTGGGGACTTGTTTTGCCAAGTCCCCAAAAGTTTTAAACCACAAGGACCATGCGTGCAATAATACACAACACCTAGAGGGACCATTTTTGCCAAACGGGCAAACTTGTGCCCTGTCACCTCCTTTCTTTTATAACTCCTTTTCCCGCCTCTTTTTCCCCCCCAAAACCAGGTCACGAGTTCGCCTCAAACCTTTTACCCTGTAACCTCAATTCTCCCATGGACAAACCCTCCTCCCCTCCTCCACTACCACCACACCCAATAAAGTTGCCAAGCTGGCAATCTCACAAGAAACGAGCACAAATCAATGACCAAGATTGATTTTTGAAGATTGAAGGGCTAAGATTAGAGGCTGTGAACACTCTCACAAAACAAACACACCTGTGTTTGTGTGTCTACAAGAAAGCACAAGACAAGAAAGAGAAGACACAAGAACCAAGTCGAACTTCCCTATAAAAGCAAGTGTAAAGCCATTGTGGCTGATATATAGTTTTTAAGTAGTTTTCAGTGTAGTTTTTAAAATAGTTTAAGTATTTTTTTTAGCTAATTTCTTTTATGTACTTGTAATTCTCAGTTTTAATGCAAATCAGCTCTTTTTTTACCTAAAGCTCATCAATAAGCTCATTAAGCTTATTCCTTGTTAATAAGCCAAATTCAGTTTAAAAACTTGTTAACAAGCCTCTTAAATACAGTTTTCAGGTGAATTTGTTTCATAAATTGTTCAAATTGAGTTTTGATTTTGGAAGCTTATGAAAAATAAGCCCAAAAAAAAATGGGAAATTGCAAGTGTACTGTTGGATTAAAAGGGCATGGATGAATAAGCTAAAATGGATGGCTTATTGGTTTTCAGCTTAGTTTTGGCTTATTTATAAGCCAAGGGTAGGAATTTAGAGCTTATTTAGGTTCACAAAGATCCTTTTTGTGAAAAGGATCAAAGGTACTTTTTCTTTAAATTTGGCTTATTTACTGTAGCAAAGCTTATGTAGCTTATTTTTTAGCTTATTTATATCTTTTGATGCTTATTAATGTAACTCATGCTTAAGTTTGCTTTTTAAATGCTTTTAGTCTATTTTTTTAGTTAAAACTGTCACAAGTAGTTTAAACTGTCCTAGCTTATTTTTACTTTAAAAGTGCTTATTTGCTTTTCTTTTTGTCTTTTATATAACTTAAATAGCTTAAGTATCATTAATATTTCCAAAACTTTAGTTTAAAACAGGTTTTGTAACTTTTTAAACCAACTTTAAAAATTAAAGGGGTGTTTGGGATAACTTATAAAACGGGTCAAAATTCATTTGACCATGGGTTGAGGTATTTTTGGTTAAATTTAACTCAGGTTTTAAGCATTTCTAAGCTGTTTTTAAAAAAGGTTTTTAGTTCAAAATGGTTTTTCAAAGTTTTTTAATCCACTCTCAAAACTGTTAGTATTTTAGGAAATTCCCAAGTGCTTATTTAATTAAGCACTTGGTTTGAGTTTAAGGGTTCAAAGAAAAGGTGTGTTTTGTGTGTTTAAAAAAAGCTGTTAGACAGCTTTGGTCTTTTGACTTGTTAAGTCAAAGTTCACCAGGGTTTTAAGTAACAAATTTCAAAAAGACAAAAACCCTTTTTCACCATCAAAAATAAGCAAGTAAAAATGATTTTTAAAAGCTCAAAATTTGTGCACAAGTTGTTAAGCTAGGAAACTAAATCTGTTTAAGCTTATCTTTTCAATTTGAGCTTATTTGACAGCTTTTAACAAGCTGTCAAATAAGCCCATAGTTTTAAGCTTAAATCTCCCCTGGTGCAAAGGGGAGATTTTAAGCCACTTTTTCTTGGTGTTTAAGCCAATTTAAGCCCAAGTTATTGGCTTATTTTAAGAGCCTATAAGCCCTTATATAAGTCCCTTGAATTTCAGCTTTTGAGAAGCTTATTTGGTTGCTTATTTTTAAGTCCAAACATGCCCCTTGACTGTTTTTAGTTTAAGTTAGGTATAGGGATTGCTCAATTTTCATTTTTGCTTATTTCAGCTTATTTCATAAAGTTCACTTTTGTCCAAATAGCTTATTTAGATAGGTTAGTCAAGTTTTTAAGCTTATTGCCCTTTTGTTAGCTTATTTGAATGCCCAAGCTTAGTTTTTTGCCCTTTAAGCTTTGATAAGCTTTCCTGTCATCATAAGCTGTTACAGCTTATTTGGCATTAAGCTCTTAGCCTTTTTGAGCTTATTTAGGTTAGTTTAGACCCCTTAGCTTATTTTCTCTTTGCCTTAGCTTATTTAGTCCAAATGTCCAAAAAGACTTAAGCTCTTTTTGCCTTTTAAGCATTCTGTCAACATAAGCTTTTCCCAGCTTATTTGTTTTAAGAACTTAGCCTTTTTAGAGCTTGTCTAGATTAGTTAGACCCTTTTTAGCTTATTTTGTCTTTGTCCTAGTTTAAAACGACCACAAGTCCAAAATTGCTTAGCAAATTTAGCCTTTAAGCCATTTTAAGCTAAAACAGCCACTTTTAAGCTTATTTATAAGCTTATTGAGTGCTTTTCATAAAAAGCTCTAGTTGACAAAGTTGTTAAGCCCCACGAGCTTAACAACTTTGCTTCTTTGAGTTTTCGAAAAAAAAAGGGGAAGACACTTGGCCCGGGTGAGCAAGACTCGAACCCGGGACCAAGCGATACATCCCCTCTTTTACTCACCACACTTACCACTGCGCCCTTGGGTCTTTTTCGTTAAAGACCCAAGGCGTTAGTTATTTAAGGGTGTTTTGGCCAAAACAGCTAATAAGCTGTTCAAGCTTATTTCGGGGCTTATTTCTTTAACTTATTTTGGTTTCTTATTTTTCTTAGGACCATTTCAGTGCCTAGTATTTTTTGTAAATTTTTCAGAATTTTTCGAGCTCATTTAATATTTTTTATAATTTAATTTAGTTAAAAGTTTATTTAATTCATAATAAATACAAAAATTATCAAAAAAATATTTTGCTTTTTTATAAAATTTTCTTTTATCATCTAGTTTGTAGGAAAAATATAAAAATTTTCGTAGGGTCATTTTTACAACTTTTTGTCTTTTAAAGAACGGGTCCGGGTACGGGATTTTGTCTTGACTCGTTTTTGGGTCAAACGAACTCCGTTTTCGGTCTAGTCTTTTTCATTCTTCGTTATTTGATCCCTAGAGTAGTTTAGAAGCAAAAATTTCTTCGTAGGGTTATTTTTAAAGATTTTAGGTTTTTCCCCCTTTGTTCGGGATTCGGGGTCTCGTTTTCTAGTTTAATTTCGTAATTTCTAGGTTTTTCTTGAACGTTTTTATTTGTTATTGTTTAATTTGACTTTTCCACCTTCTCAAATCAATTCCTTCCTTCAAACTCAAATCTTCGACTGTATCGATTTTCCAGTCCAGCCTCGTTGGGGATAAACGACCCGGGAACATTCTATACTACTTCTCGGTATCATTGATCTCGTTGATTTTTAGACTTATATATATTTTATATTTTATTATATATTATATATATTTATAGTGTGAATTTCACCAATCAATTTTTGGCGCCGTTGCCGGGGAGGCTGTGATACCGACTATCGTTGCTGTTGAGCAATTGTGTTTGAATCTGTGTATATTTTCTTTTATAAACATATAAAAAAAAAAAAAAATAAAAAAAATAAAAATAAAAATAAAATTCACAAATTGGCAAAATGCCAAAATATAATATTCTCAATTGAGGTATTATCATAATAAATTCCGGTGAACTTGTTGGTTCCCAACTCGAACAAAAGATTTAAAACTTGCCTTTGTGTCACTTGTGAAATACGGCTCACCTTTAATTGATAAACAAACTATAAGAGGGGTAT
>BQNB010158005.1:0-15084 GCA_026074375.1 Tanacetum coccineum
AAGTTGACCTAATAAGCTATTCTAATAAGCTTCTTTATCATTTTTATAAGCATTAAATCAAACCCTAAAATCCCTAACCCATTGGGTTATTGTTTCTAACCAAACATGCCCATTTTGGATTTTTAAGCTCATAAGCTCTTTTTATAAGCTACAAGCTCATAAAACTTACTTATTTTAGCTTATAGTTATAAGCTATAAGCTGCAAATTAATTTTAAGATCAAAAAAATACAAAGATCATGAAATTTGGACTATAAACGCAAAACATTTCATGCATAAGGGTATATATTGTAAATTTTGAAACTATTAAACTTTCAGGCCAAAAGTGTAATTATCCTAAACTTGAAACCACAAGGGCCTGTTTTTCCATATTTGAAAGTTAAAGGTTAAATGTTTTAAAATTATATATAAAAGATTTAAGAGTGTAAATAAATATATACCAAGGATATATATTGTCATTTTCATATTCTCAAGGGTATATATTAATTTAAACATTATAAGACTTGATTTTATTCAAACCCGGCACATTTATTCATCGATCGAAACATTATAAAATCAATTATGTTAAATATTTAACATAATTTATCATCCACTAGCTTTTGAAGAAACTTAAAATGATAAAATCCTATCATTTAAACTATAAGGTATCACGTTATTAGGGAATTTCATGTGGGGGGATTTCATTTAGGTAGACGTTTTAACGAGTTGCTGGATTTACGATTTAAAGTGTCCTAGCTCCTCAAATGTTTACTACATGACCTCTGGATTATGATAGCCCGAACAGTGATATGATATTCTCACATATTAATAAACCAAATTAAGCTTTAGTTAAACTTTATGAAATAAAGTTCTGGAATATAATCAATCAAACTAATACTTGGCATATTATCCTAGGTTGCGTGACGAAGCTGTTTACTTCCATTTGATTTACTTTTGCCATCAATTCGATTTCCCTATTAAGGTGAGTTCATAGTCCTACCTTTACATGTTTTCTAAACTCCATGGGGAGATACATGCTATAAACCATGAATACAAGTATTTTCCAACTATATGCTATCCTGATATATTATTGCCTAAGTTACCTCTATTTGCCAAAATGCCCTACTATCATGAACCGTTAATTACTTTGCAAAGTAAGCGCGAATGCCGTGAATAGATCTATTAGGATTGAACTTCCCCGTCCAGGTTCTGGTACATACATGGCCAGCGGATGCATTTCGTTTGAGGAACTCTGGGTGTTTGGCAAAGCACCCGCTTGGGGCAACAACTTATGAATAACATTTACTTAAGGCTTCGGTGTCATGATCTTAGTGCAATAATATAATATTGTTTACCATGATAATTGTATTTGTTGCAATTATAACTATTACATTGACTTATATTCAACTATTACATTTCAAACCTGTGAATTTCACTCAACTTTAGTGTTGACCTTTTTAGCATGTTTATCTCAGGTAATTGAGCGATCTATGGCACGGAAGTAGCATTGGACTTGGGGAGTTCCTATAATTTTTTCATTCAACTTATGTTTTCATATGTAATTTTGGACCTTCTTTTATAAAACTGCTGATATTATAATGAATGATATCTAATTTTCAAAACGTCGCTTTTGGAGTCGTTTTTCATGGATTCTGACTATTGATTCATGAAGTAATACCCCAATTTAGCTTCCGCTGCTATATGTCAAATAAGGGGGTGTTACATAAGTAATCTTGATGTTCAATTAATCTTTATCCTTTCTTTTGTCTTTATCCATTCTTTTCTGACAGTAGAAACTCTTGTTTGCTAGTCTTAGTCTTTTGAGCAGTTGTAACTTTGTACTAGCAACGTTAAATTTGCACCAGCAATAGTTAACTTATACACCAAGAAACAGTAACTGTGTACATCAGCATGTATAAACTACTTAGAATATTTTCTTCAAATCCTCACCAGTAGTTACTAACCTTACCTAGCAGTATAAAATATACTAATACACTAGTAACTGTGATCTGTAGTACTATACTTTATACAAAAGTAGTAACTGTGACATAGCAATAGTACTAACTTTATACTAGCAGCACTAACTACTTAGCATATTTTTCATTAAAATTAATGAACAGCACTAACTTTTACTTAGCACCAATAATACAAACCTTAGTAGTAGTAACTTTAAGAAGGCTTTTAATCCTAACAATCCTCCCCTAAACTTGATATTCTTCTTCAAAATCTCAAGTTTCTTCATTGAAAGCTTCATTAATCGTTAACTAATTAGAGACCGAAGCTCCATCGTAGAGTGACCGAGCTTCCTTGTTCGACTCAATAAATTGAGGCTAACAAGTAGTAACTCTAAGATTATCAAGAAGTCTTTTAATCCCAACAATCCTCCCCTAAACTTGATATTTATCTCCAAAATCATCAAGTTTCTTCATTCAAAGCTTCATAATCACCAGGAGGATGCTTCCAAACACTTCATTGATTCTTAAGCTGTTTTATGAGAAGTTTAAGAAGCTGATATGCCATTTTATTTAAATAATCAACCTGAATCTTCTTGTTCAACATATCTGTAATTATAGCAGGTGTAAGGGGATATCTCTTTTCTACCAACATATAAATGTACATATGTTGCATCCTCAATGAATGAACTCCATAAGAATCATATAACTTCTAATCTAATACTTTGTAATCATGTTGATTTTACTTGATCTTCAACATGTGGATCAAACATTGTCTTCAAATCTCCATATAAAATCAAATCCAAATCCTTCACTGGTCTTATTGATCCATATTTAGCTTTTACCAGCTTGTACAAATCTTCCAAATCTTACATGTCAAAACTTTTAAGCATTTGACTAAAGACTTTATACATCTTTGAACTTTCATCAGCTCTTATTATTTGATAGTAGTTGTTCTTTCCTTCTTTATGGAACTTCCAATCAACAATTGTTAGAGGCTTAGTATCTAAAGGTACAGCATCAATTGCAACCTCTTCTTCATCTGGAATGACTTGCATTAGACTTTGAAGCTCTGCTGTCTCTTTATCCTCATCCACCTTTTGCTTCTTAACACTTTCTTTTTCTAGCTCATCTCCTGCTCTCTTTGAACTGCTCTCTTGTGCTATCTCTGCTTTAGCTTTCTTTGAACTTCCTTTAATTAACTCAGTTCTATAGTCAACAAAGGTATTCACCCTTTTCATTGCTTTGTCAAATAATTCTTGAATATTTGCAAAAGACTTGCTCTTCAAATCTTTAGGCTGCCATCCTTCCATGTTTTTTAGATAAGTACACATGATACTCCTTTGTTGAGCTCTAATTGGTGGTTTGTTCCTCTTTTCTTCTTCCCTTTTTGCTACAAAGTGTGTTTTCTTCTTTTCTCTAAGAGTTGTTGAAACAATTTAGCCCTTTCTTTAATGGTCAAGCCTTTTTGTTCTCTTGCTTGCAATCTTTCAGCAAATAACTGATCAGCCTCAATCTTTGCATGTATATCATCCCATGTTTCTTTCAAGGCAATGTTGGCTTTAGCTTTCTCTTTTTAAATCCTTTCTTGTTCATCAAATTTAGCTTGTAACCTTTGAGCCACCTCCACATCAAGCTTGAGTTAATCTTTCTTTGACAATTTCTTCACAGGTTCAGGTTCAATCATTTTTGCTTTACCCTTGTCCTTAATCTTTGCATGTGATGGTTGTTGTGAAGAAACTGTTGGTGTAGATGCTTGCTCTTGTTCATAAATAACAAGCCCTTTAGCCCTAGGTCTTGTGCTAGTAGTTGTTGTAGGTTTAGCACTCTTCAACTCTGCCAGTGCTTGAGCCAAAGTAATTTCAGGAACAATATTAAAGCAGCACTAACTGGAATTTTACTGGCAGTACTAACTGTTGTAGCAACAGTACTAACTTGAGTGGCATCACCTTTCTTACTATCAGGAACTCCTTGTTCTATAACAAATACTTCTTCACCAGCAAGATCACTCACATCAAACATTATATCATCACCATACCTCCCTTGAGTTTCATCAACCAATGTAATCTCTGCATATTTATCAATTTCATCAATATTTCTCCCCTGTTTGGATGCATCCTCCTAATCACCCAAACTAGCTTCATCAGAGGAAACTATTCTTGCATATCTACCAACCTTGTTTAATCTTTTGAGCTTGTGAGTTCTTGATCCTCCTTTATTCTCTAACTTCTTGACTCTCAGTTTCAAACTTGTAATCTCCTGATCTTGAGCAGTCTTTATGTTCTTCAGAGCAAGAAGTCTTGATTGTAAAGTTATGCATAATTACATCAATTCCTAAAGTTTCAGTCTATCCTCACCACTTTGAAGTGTGTTACCTCTTGCGAGCAGTGGATCATTGGAAAGTTTAGATACATTCTTAGACCTAGTCTGAGCAATTGTGTCCCCCATGGTTTCTTGGCGCCTGGGACCACCACCTGACTAGTTCCTGGGGAACTTGATTCATTAGGTGTTGCCTTGGATTGGGTCTTATCTATGTTACCACTGTCCTGCTCTGCTTCTAAGCCAGAAGCAGTAGTGGCAGCCCTCACCAAACTGTCATACATCTCCTCATTGACAACCTCATCTGCTACATTGTCACTAGGACACTAGACTGAGGTATATGAGTGTTCTTCTTAGGCCTCCTGGATCTTTGTTTCTTTGGAGGTTGAGATGTTGATTCAATAATTGTGGGTGTGTGATGGGGATCAGTAGGAATTGCTGAACCTTCACCCATTTCTTCTTGATCTTGTACCACCATGGTTGGAAATAAGGGTGTGACTCTTCCAGAAAAAACTGCAAGTCTTTGTCACCATACAAAAAAACAAGTTACCTCCTGCTAAAAGGTATGATAAGAACACGCATCTGTGAAACTCAAACTAAACATCAAATAAGCAATATTCAATTTTCTTCATAATCACCTCTTCAATAAATCCAAAATGAGCCATAAATCAATAAGAATAAACTGTTGTGAATAACAGTTCCATCCGAGATCTAAAACCATCATCATAAATCAATTATACCAAGAAACCCTTGAATAATAACAATACTTGAAGATCGTATTGCATACCAAAAAGGTAGAGAGGACGATCATAAAGATTGTTATAGCAATTTAACTCCAAAACCCCATAAAACTTTTACCACAAATCGGTTTCTTGAAATTTAGGGTTTTAGGGTTTCTTCAAAAACCTTGTAATCCTAGATCGAGAGCCACCAGGCTCTGATACCAATTGATAAGATCGTTTAGCCCATCTAGGATATGTTTTACAAATAACTTATATACGCAGCGGAAATTAAAGAACAATAAGTTATTAAACAAGGTTTTAACCGAACGTTCATGCCTCAATATTATTAGTACGTTACCTAACTGTAACATGGATCCTATGATCCTTGAGGCTACTAATACATATAGACGACTATAACACGTCTATAAACTAACTACTAACTATTAGATAAACTAACTATTAGACTCTCATTGGGAGAGATCTAACTATGATGGATTATCAAACTATTCACCCTACCTCTCTTTATATACTAGAGAGGCTAGGGTTTACAAGAAAACCTTAGTCAAACATATCATAATGTTGATTTTGTAACTTCCAATCAACATTAATGTTTTAGTCCTTCTTGTTTCATTTATCTTCATATAAGCATATGTAGTTTTGTAATCATCAAATCTCAGATCCCAACAATAATCTTCTTTCCATCGACTAGGGCCTATAACTGTAATTCCCCATTGATAGTTTTCGCCTTGACGGTAGCCTATAACTGTTCAATACACAAAGTATAGATTGTAAGGTTGATCGTTACTGCATATCTTATAGGATTTACATTCAGAAAATCCACTATCTGCTCAAACCCTTTACTTTCAGCAGGTTTAGTAAAAAACGCTACTAAATTGTGAGTATCAGCAAACAGTAGGGTCGTCATTGTGTTGGGTTTTGATGATGAATGATGAAATTAAGTTAGGGTTTATGATTAGAGAGTCTATGATTGAATGAAAACGATTAAATGAGTGAATGAAACCCTTAATCGAAGTATTTATGAAACTACCCTCAATAGCATTAACGTTCACCAACAGTTGTAAGTTATGCCTAGCAGCATTAACTTTCAATAGCAGTAGTAAGTTTATGCCTAGCAGCATTAACTTTCCCCAGCAGCAGTAAGTTTATGCCTAGCAGCATTAACTTTAAATCACCAGCAATAACTCCAATTCCATTCTAACACCAAAAATCTCTGTATGTTTTTATTCCACACATCTCTCTTTCTGTTTTTATTCTCACCAACTCTCTCAATTCTTTTTCTCATAATTTTCACAATGTTAATTATACCAGCAGTATTAAGTATAACTAACAGCATTAACTTAGCAGTATTAAGTATAACTAGCAGCACTAATTGTACTTAACAACAAAGACTTTTAATGACATGAATAACAATACTAATTCATACAAAATTCTACAAAAACATAAAGAGATAAAAGATTTTAAGGATTTAGCATTCCAATACTAGCAATTAAATATTAAAATCTACTTACATCAAAAGCTTTTGTAAGTAAATCTGCAACATTCTTGTCAGTATGGATTTTAACCATATGAATCAACTTCTTTTCAATGCAATCCCTAATAAAGTGATGTCTAATCTCTATATGCTTCATTTTTGAATGAAAAACATGATTTTTAATTATGCAATGTTATTATCAATAAAGATTTTGGTATGTAAGAAATTATACCCATAATCAAGTAATTGATTCTGAATCCAAAGCACTTGTCCACAACAACTTGAAGTAGCCACATATTCAGCTTCTGTTGTGGAATTTGCAACCACTGTCTGTTTCTTGGACTACCATAATATCAATCTACTTCTAAGAAATTGACAACCTCCTGTTGTAGACTTCCTATCCAAGCTTGCTCCAGCATAATCACTATTAGAGTATGCTACCAAATTAAAAGGAGAATCTTTTGGATACCAAAGACCCAATTTTGGTTGACCTTTTAAGTACCTAAAGATCCTTTTTACAGCATGAAGATGTAAAATCTTTGGGTTAACTTGGTATCTTACACAGGCACACACTGCAAATATAATATCAGGTCTTAAAGAAGTAAGATACATCAATGAACCAATCATTAATCTATATAAATGAACATCCACTTCTTCACTATCTTCATCCTTAAGCAAAAGCGTTTGAGTTTTCATAGGTGTGCTTGCTGTCTTAACATTAGTAAAACCAGATTTCTTCAAAATCTCAGTCACATACTTATCTTGACTAATAAAAATCCCATCCTTCTTTTGCTTTACTTGCAGTCCTAAGAAGAATGTGAGTTCACCCATAGAACTCATATGAAACTTCTTATGCATCATCTTCTCAAACTCAGTGCATAATGACTTCTTTGTAGATCTAAAAATGATATCATCTACATACACTTGAACTAACATAATATCACCTTTATCCCTTTTGATAAACAAAGTCTTGTCAATCTTTCATCTCTGAAACCTATTGTCCAACAAATAAGTTAACAAGGTTTCATACCAAATCTGGGAGCTTAATGCAGTTCATAAAGTGCCTTTTCTACTTTGTATACTCTATCAGGGAAGTCTGGATCTTCAAATCCTGGTGGTTGACAAACATAGACTTCTTCTTCAATCTTACCATAAAGAAAAGCACTCTTGACATCCATTTGGTACACCATAAAGTCTTTAAATGAAGCATAGGCTAAAAATAGCCTAATTGCTTCAATTCTTACAACAGGGGCAAAGACTTCATCATAGTCAGTCCCTTCTTCTTGTGTGTACCCTTGAGCAACCAATCTTGATTTATTTTTAATCACAATTCCTCTTTCATCCTTTTTATTCTTGAAGACCCGTTTAGTGCCAATAGCCCTTTTTCCATTTGGTAAATCCACTAAAGTCCAAACTTCTTGTAACTTGAATTGTAGAAGCTCTTCCTGCATAGCCTCTATCCAGCTTGGATCCTTCAATGCATGAATTACCTTTTTGGGTTCTTTTTGTGATAAAAAGCAAGCAAACAAGTAATTTTGAAAGTCTTTATGGTTTGTTCTTTGCTGAACTGAACTAAACAAACCATGTTCTTCCTAATTCTTTGGCATTCTTCTTGTTTGAGGTGCTGAATTCAAGTCTCCAATAATTTGTTTAACTGGATGATCTTTGTGTATTCATGTAGTTGGAATAAGACTGACAGGCATAAATACATCCAAATTGTTCATGTCAGCCTCTGCACCAACATCTTCATCATCATCTGAATAAACAATATCTTCCAATTTAGGCATATTTGGATCATCTGGAAGTTCAATGCTTGTTTTTACACCAACAACATTAACTTGTGCTAGCAGCATTAATAGTGTTAGTGCTGTTAACATTATCATCCTTCTCTTGATCATTACTTTCACCCTCTTTACTTGGATCACCACCTTCTTTTCCTGGTTCTTCAGTAACCTTGTTTTCATCATCTACTAAAGGTTTGAATCCAGCATCAGGATAACTCTTTAAACTTTGAAAGAATGGTAAATCAGTAGTCCATAATGGTAGCAGAATATAATATTTGCCAGGTACTGTCTCTATACTAGCTTTACCTGCACCATCACATGCTTTTGTACCTGCATTACCATTAGACTAATTTCCTGCAACAACTGGCTTATAATTCTTTGACTTTGTTAGTGCATCAATATCAAAAAGCAAATTTGGTCCACTTCCTGTAATATTAGGTGTATTTTCACTAAATTGGACATGAAGGTTCTCTTTAACTATCCTAGTTCTACCGTTGAATACTCTAAATGCTTTACTATTGATTGAGTACCCAACAAAGAATCCTTCATCAGCCTTACCATCAAACTTGCCTAAGTGATATATGGTATTGAGAATTATAATAGTACACCCAAATGGTCCCATAAAGCCTAAAGCTGGTTTTCTACCTAGAAAAAGTTTATAAGGGGTCTTATTATGAGGCTTAGTTACTAATACCCTATTTTACATATAGCAAGCAGTATTAACTGCTTTAGCCCAAAAAGTAGTAGGTAGTTTAGAATCAGCCAGCATTGTTCTAACAGCCTCAATTAGTGTTTTATTTTTCCTTTCAACTACTCTATTTTGTTGAGGAGTTCTAGCTACACTAAATTCTCTATTAATACCTTTTCTCTTACAAAACCGATTCATCTCCTTATTCTTGAACTCAGTTCCATTGTCACACCTAATTACCTTAACCCTTTGATCTATTAGATTTTCTACTCCAGTTATAAAGGACTTAAGAATGCCACTAGTCTCATCCATAGTAGCTAGAAAGAAAACCCAACTAAACCTACTGCAATCATCTATGACAACTAGGCAATACATCTTTTTCATTAAGCTTTTTACAAATGTTGGACCAAACAAATCCATGTGCAACATATGTAAAGGTTGGCTGATTGAACTTATTGTTTTGGACTTACAAGAAGCTCTATGTTGCTTTCCCTTTTGACAAGCAACACAGGTTTGATTATTTTCAAAAAGTTTTGAAGGTAAACCTCTTACAAGATTTCCCTTAACTAGTTTATTCATAGTTTTGAAATTTATGTGTCCAAAATTCCTATGTCAAAGTATAGATTCATCAGATGTGACTTTTTCAAAGAGACATGTTTGATCTCCCTTAGGAAAATATTCTTTAAATCAATACTATACATATTGTTCTTTCTAGGAACTTAAGTAAAACATTACTTTCATCAGTTAACTTAAAGTTTAGAGATAAAACAATAAATTCAGTGCCATTAAAGAGAACACTATTCTTTTTGTCACACATTTGTGAGACACTAATGAGGTTAAACTTTAACTCTCTTACAAAATATACATCCTCAAAATCCAAATTACCAGTTTTGATTGTACCTCTGACTGTGATTTTCCCTCCCTTAGGGTTACCTCCAAAGGCAACATATCTTCCATCAATTTCCTCAAAGTCAGTAAGATAGGACATGTTTCTTGTCATGTGCCTTGAGCATCCATTGTCAATCACTACTTTCTCCTATAAATCCTATTGTGGATTGCCCTACACATAAGTTAAGAAAATTAGTCTCTTTTGGGGACCCAAGCCATTACTGACTTGCATCTGCCTTGTGCATCAATATAATCAAACCTTTTTAGGATGGTTGATGCGCTGTTGTATTTAGAAACATGGTCTATTACTTTAGTCTTTGGTTTCTAAACCCAACAAGCTGAGGCCTTAATAGCATTAACCTGGTTTCCCTTAATAGCATTAAGTACTGCTTTTTGCTTAACATCATTAACTACTGCTTTTGGCCTAGCAGCATTAACATTTTTATCCTTGACAATATTAACCCTCTGATTAAAATTACTATATTTAAATGATGTATTCTTTTTAATGGGCCTTCTAACAGTTGAATATGCTTTATTAAAAACATTTGTCATTGGTCTTGCACTATCTACTGTTGTTCTGGGTTGAGAAGTATTAACTGGTCTAGCAGTAGTAAGTGATACTAGGCCAGACCTCATTAATACTGTTTTTGGAACCACGTTCATTTTAGGACAGGGGTGAGTCATTCTAGAAAATTATGGTGATTTACCCTTTGAGTATAGTTCCACATTAGTTTTACCATCTTTTTATTATTAAACTGTCTCTGATGGTTATTACAATCATACTGCAGGTAATCAAAACTTCCACACACATAACAAGCTTTGTTAAACATATCAAAATTACTTCTTAGTCTCTAAGACATCATATTATTCCAGTTTCTTTGGTTTCCTCTAGGACTATGTGTGTTCAGCCTATTTTGATTACCTTGTTTAACAGTTGTTTTTCTAGGAGATTTTACTTGCTCTTTAGATTTAACAAACTCTATTTTAGCAAAACTAGGTTTAACAGTTTTCTTCTCTGTCTTAGCCTGAGGCACATCTTCTTTCTCACTATCAGACACCCAATCCTTAATAATTGGAGCACTATTATTCTTCCTAACAACCTTAGGCTTTGCTTTACTAGTCTTAGCTTCACTAGTATTAGCTTCACTAGTCTCAACTACAGGCTTCTTAATTGTAGGCTCACTAACTATATGCTCAATCACAAACTCTTTTAGACCACATAATGATAAATCAAGTTTTGGAGGCATAAAGTTTCCTGTATAGGGAGGTGGAACAACATTATACCCTAAACTTGTTTTGCACTTATCAACTATCTGACAGTCTATTAGTTTGCTTAAACTTTTAGATGAATTCTCAAGTTTTTCTATTGTTAGCTGATTTCATCTTTTTGTTTTTGAGCCAGTTCCAACTTCCTCCTAAGCTCTGTAATGGCTACTTCTCTTAAATGAATCTTACGTTTTAAGACCTTGATATCTTCCTCATAAACAGACACATTTTTCTTATAAACTAGAAATCTTGCTTCTACAGACTCTAAACCTGTTTTATAAGTAATAACATTTAACTTAATGTCCTTAAGTCTTTTAACAATTATTCATTTTGTTCTTTAAGAATTTTAACATTTTCCAAACAAGATGATGAACAGTTTGAATCAGTAGATACCTTAGAGTTAGAACTTGTAAAAGTGTAAGCCATGAGTGCAAAGTTAGTTGGACCTTCTTCTGCTTGATCACTCCAATCATAACCAGCACCATCACAAGACACCAAAGTATTAGAAGTAGTTGTATTTAATGGCATAACCCTTCTTGTGTTCTCCTTATTCCTGTTTTCTTTGTTCCTTGGGGCCCTGCACTCCCTTGCAAAGTGTCCCCTTTTGTGGCAGTTGTAACACTCCACCTTTGACTTATCAAACCCAATGGTCTCATTACCATTAATAGTAAGCTTTCTTCCAATATTCTTTAAGAATCTCCTTGCCCTTATTGTTAGCATAGCCATTTGCCACCTTAAATCCATCTCTTCTAAATCATCAAGATTAATTTGTTGCTAGTCCTCATTGTTAAGTTATTGACTGTTTGGTTGACTTGCAAAGAAAGCACGAATAACAACATCACTCAAGTTATCAATTGTTGTTGAGTTAACAGCAGTAGCTTGAGTGCTAGCAGTTGTAACACCATGAGCAGTATTAACTGCTCTATTTGTACTGTTGTTGCTGTTTGAGGACACAAAGGCTAAGTTTTGTATGTTTGTGCTTGAGCTTGATGTTCCTTTGACCTCTGGTTCATAGATCTTCAGGTTGTTGTAAAGATCATCCAGGCTTAATGTATCTATCTCAGGCTTGTTCATCCACACAATGGTATATGTGTTCCATTCTGGTGACAGACTTCTTAAGAACTTTTAATTCACATCTTATTGTGAGATAGTTTCACCATGAATCTCCAACTGACTGATAAGCTTTTGAATCCTATTAAAGGTTTGATCTAACACCTCTGCGCTTGATGCAGTAAAATTTATATACTGCTGCTTTATAAGATTCCTCTAAGCCTTTTTAGTAGAAGCATTCCCTCTAAACCTCTTCTCAACAGCCCAGAGGAATGACTTGGCATCTTTGATGGAGTTAAAATTCAATTGATGTTCATTAGGGATGCCCATCAATAAAGTGCTTCTTGCCTTCAAATCTAACCTCCTTTGTGCTTTTTCTTTAGTAGATGCATAAGCAATTGTAGTCTCAACACCTTCAGCAACTTTTGTTATTTGAGGTGCATTATCATTCTCTATGACTTCCCATAAAGAATAATCAATCATCTAGATGTACTGTTCCATCCTTGTCCTCTAAAGCTCATACTCACCTGGTTTGAGCATAGGCACTTTTTGATGCACCACCATAGTGATGATTCTTTGATCATGTATCTTAGCAAAAGTTTCTCAAAGCAACATGATCTGATACGCACTTGTTATCCTACATTAATGGATCGTGAATCCTTAGCTTGAGTAAGGTTTAGATTATTCTACAAAAAAAAGATAAATTCTCACACAACCTAGTTTAAGAAACTTTGTTTGATAATACTAAAGATTATGCGGAATCTAATCTTTAATATAATAAGAATTCTTCAATGAAACAGTAACACAAAACAATATAATTCAACAATAAAAGCTTTAATATTATTATTACAAATAATACGAATACTCTCCTAGTATTAGGGTTACAAACCTTGAAGCTATAATGATACAAAACAAATATTTCTAGATTTATGGATAATAAACTCTATGCCCTAGGACCTCCTTTTATAAACCAAGGAGTCCTAGTCGATTTATAATAAATTACTAAAACTTAGAATATTCACTATGATCTATTCTATAAATAACTCATACTTATCACGTAAGTAATCTTGATCTCTAATCAATCTTTATCCTTTCTTATGTCTTTATCCATTCTTTGACAGTAGAAACTCTTTCAGCAGTCTTAATCTTTGAGCAGTTGTAACTTTTGTATTAGCAGCATTAACTTAGCACCAGCAGTAGTAACTTATACACCAGCAGCATTAACTATGTACAAGCAGTAGTAACTACTTAGAATATTTTCTTCAATCTTTACCATCAGTACTAACTTTACACTAGCAGTACTAACATATACTAGCAGTAGTAACTAGCAGTACTAATATACACTAGCAGTACTAAGTTACACTAGCAGTAGTAACTATAAACTAGTAGTACTAACTACTTAGCATATTTTTCATTAACTTTATGTTAGCAGTAGTAACACAAACCTTAGCAGCAGTAACTCTAAGATCATCATGAAGCCTTTTAATCCCAACAACTTTCCATCCGAAATTAGGGGGAGGGAGTACTAGATGATTTTCGATATCTTGTTGATATTTTTACAATACTTGTAGTTTAAATGTATAAAGATTTAGTGTAAAGGTATTACTTGTAAAGTGTAGGTTCTTGTTAGTTTCTTTTATTTAAAATTTGACCAACAATATTAACATGGGTGAAGTTTTATATAACTTTGAGTATTGGGTATAATAATGGGTATTTGTTGAAGCGTAGAAAAGTTTTGGTGGTTCCGTGAATGCCTAAACGTATTTTATCGCGAAACGTAAACACTTTATGTAACCAATAAAAATAAAATGTACAAAGTTAATAATTATCCTCAAAATAACTATCTAACACTTGTTTGACGTAAACATTTAATTGTTTGATGCCCGTTTACGTTGAATGTTAATTTTTAGCTTACGCGATTTAACTTGACTATTAAAATTAAAAGCAAATGCGTACGAGACTAAAAATAAATAGTGAATTAAATGAAGTCGTAAATGGCCTGAAAACACGGAGTGTTATACCATATATCACTCATTTTAAGTTTGATTTTTATATTTTTTATTTCCACGCGAAGGTGTTAAGATATACTAACATGTTTTTATGGTCTTAGCTTCTCAAAACAATTTTAAAGACCCATTAACCACCTTACTAAATTCGGATAGAATATAGTTTTACCAAAACCACTGTACAAAATTTATCCGTAATATTCACAACACCCTTTATCTAACCTAATCCCTTCGCCAAAGATAAAATCAACACAACAACACCGAAATCTATCTTAACTCTTCCACCAATTTGTTACAACATCATTAAGTACCATCAACACCATACTTAGTCACTAATCTAACCTAAAACTACAACAACAACAACAATATTTAGTGCAAGAACACAATAAGATACTTCCATTATCAAAACCCACTTGTTTATTTTATCAAAACACATCACAAACACAAGGGTGATACTTGTTTTAATTAAATATCCATAAGAACATTAAGAAGAAATCAAATCCAAGAAAAAGAGATCAAGAAAGCTTACAAATGAAAAAGAACAAAGTGAAACCTTAGATCTATAAAAATAAACCCAAGATCTTGAAAACCCACAAAGTATTTAAGAAACCCTAACTTAGAGATTTAGCCAAATACTTGAAACCCTTAAGAACCTTAAAGAAATGAACTAGGAAAACTTGAGATGATCTTGAAAAGGACTTGTATGATTGTAGAAGTATTGTTGATGTTTGTTTTTTGTTGCAAAATGAACGATGTAACCCTAATGTGTGAATTATGAAGTTTATATAGTAAGCTAAATAGGGTTTTGGGGTATGCAATGTTGACTAGTCAAGACCATGTTGGCTTGGCTCATATATGTATGTCGTGGGTTTGGGTAAGCCAATGGAGGAGGGTTTGAACTATCTTGTAAACTAAGATGACAACATGTGAGCCATGGTTA
>BQNB010158006.1:0-15084 GCA_026074375.1 Tanacetum coccineum
CATAATCATGAACTATCAGTTACTATTGTGAGCACGAATGTTATAAATAGATCTATTTGGGATTGACATCCCCGTTCGTGTGATTAGCTATCACTGGACAAACGAACGTATACCATGTCAGAAATAGGATGTTGCGGGTTAGAACATCATCACGGGCAATGTTGGCAATTTATATTGCATTTCATACATGTCGAGCTTCAGTGGGAAATCGTAATTATATTTTATGATGTTTGCATCTGTTGCATTATCATGGGGAAATCTTGCGGTCCTACATTATACATTTTATTTATGAATTCACTCAACAATATGTTGATGTTTTAAGCAATGTTTTTCAGGAGAACAATAAGCACAAGGTGCAAGGGATACATTGGTGGTCTTATATTTTGGATGTCATATGCATGAAGATTTGGTTGCATTACATTTTAGGATAATTGTTATGAACTTAAATCTTGTATTTTGAACTATGAACATGTAAAGCTTTGGGCTTTTGTAACAACACTTTGCTAAATCCAATGTATCAGTTTTAAACGGCTTTTAATGGTCGTTCTTTTATATATCTTGTGTTATTGATCTATGAAGTACCACCCCCAACCCATATTCTGCTGCGACCCAATTTGGGGGTGTTACAATGTCATGATAAATAACATAAATCATCTTAGATAACTTGTCGATCAATCTTGGGTAAAACACTCAAAGGATCATTTTCGAACCCCAACTGCTCATGATATGGAAATCCTAATAAAGACTTGTTTGATGCCTCTTGCCCTTAAGACACAGAATGATAGTTTCACATTTGTTCATGAAATTAAGCAAGAAATTCATGCTGATCTAAAGTACGTTGAATCCATTGAAAACAAAATTGATGAACTTGAATCTGATAAAGCAGAATTTTCAAACATGTATGATATTCTCTTACAAGAATGTGTGTCTAATGATGTTATGTGTTCTTATTTGCATTCATTATCTGATTTAGATGCGAACACTGAATTGCAATGCTTATATCTTCATAAAGTCAAAGAATGTGAATGTCTTACACAAAAGGTTTCGATACAAACTGAATCTGTTAGTAAAGAGGTTTACACTGAGCTTTTCAAAGTTTTGCTAAATTAGAAAAACACTCGATTTCTCTTGAACTCGCTTTACAACATTGCCAAGAACAAATAAAAAATGACACAGTTTGCAAAGTAACAGCGTCAAATGTATTTCAAAAAGAACGTGAACAATATCTCAAAATACAAGATTTGAAAGCTCAACTGCAAGACAAGAACATTGCCATATGTGAGTTAAAGAAACTCATTGAAAAATGCAAAGGAAAATCTATGGAAACTAAGTTTGATAAACGATCTGTTGTTCGAAATCCTAATGCTCAAAGGATTCTAAAACTATCAGTTTTAGGAAAACCGGCTCCTTTTTTAGACTTTCTTGAGAGGAAATTTTTTTAAAGAACAAGTCGGCGTGGTCAAAAAAAAACCAATGAGGTCAGAGGGTTTATCAAAACCAGTCACTTCACAGAATTTGCCTCAAACAGCAATGCAAGCTTGTCAGTAACAAAAATTGTAATTAACCAGGCATGTATCGAATTTAAATCTAGAACAAACATAAAACTATAGAGCACCACAGTCTGCCTCCGACTTATAGGAATTACTTATCCTCGCTGTGTTTCTACATCTCATGGAGTAACTTACAGTCACAGAACTAATGTTAGCAGACCACAAACTAGGAACACTCAAATGAAAGATAAGGTCGTGCCAAACATTAGTCAAGTGAAGTATAAGAAGACTAAAGTAGAAGACCACCATAGGATTTCTATTATTTCTAATCAAACAAAGTCTGTAACTGCGTGTAATGAAGTTTAAAATTCCAGAATTACGAATGTTAATTGTTTTTTGTGATACTTGTAGAAATGGTGTGTTTAAATTCTAATCATGATGTTGTTGTTTTACTTACTTTTGGAATGTCGTGTATGCTAGATCTTAAGCAGAGCCTTAAGGTGAGTACTATTAGTACTAGAAAACCGAAAAGTTAATCGAAAAAATCTGTTGCAACACACCGTAAGAAAACAATTGCATCAAAATTCAATGTCCAGAATTCCAAGAGTTACTATACATCTGATTTAGATGAGATCACTAAATTATAATGCTTATATCTTCATAAAGTCAGGGAATGTGACTGTCTTGCAGAAAAGCTTTCTGAACAAACTGAATTTGTAAGTAAAGAGATTTACACTGAGCTTTTACGGAGTTTTGCTAAATTAGAAAAACACTCAATTTCTCTTGAAACTAATGTCTTAAAACTCACAAACACTTTAGGATCCAATTTGTCATGTATTCCATCGTCCTCTAATCTCTTGCAGATTATACAACTCATCCTATTCATTGTTGACTCGGGATGCACAAAGCACATGACGGGCAATATATCGATTTTGTGCAATTTTGTTGAAAAATATCTGGGTACTGTTCGTTTTGGCAATGATCAATTTGCTCCAATTCTTAGTTATGGAGATTTGGTTCAAGGAAATGTCATGATCAACAAGGTTTATTATGTCGAAGGCCTCAATCACAATCTCTTCTCGGTTGGTCAACTTTGTGATGTGGATTTGAAGGTTGCTTTTAGGAAATCTACGTATTTCGTTAGAGATCTTCAAGGAAACGATTTACTCACCGGTAATCATGGATCTGATCTATATACAATTTCTCTTCAAGAAACAACTTCATTAACTCCAATCTGTCTCATGGCTAAAGCCTCACCAACTCAAGCATGGTTATGGCATCGAAGACTTTCTCATCTTAACTTTGATTACATCAACTTGATTTCAAAGAAAGATGCCGTGATTGGTTTACCAAAGTTGAAATACGTTAAGGATCAACTATGTTCCTCTTGTGAAGTGAGTAAAGAAAAAATGAGTTCATTCAAGACAAAGACTGTTCCAAGTTTAAAAGGCCGGTTAAATTTGCTTCATATGGACTTATGTGGTCCAATGCGGGTTGATAGCATAAATGGGAAGAAATATATTCTGGTAATTGTAGACGACTACTCAAGATATACTTGGACTCTCTTTCTACATTCCAAGGATGAAACACCAGAAGTTTTAAAAGATTTTCTCATGATGATCCAAAGAAATCTTCAAGCCCTAGTAATTTCTGTTTGAACTGACAGAGGCCCTGAGTTCTTAAACAAGACACTTAATTCATTCTTTAAAGAAGAAGGAATTGAGCATCAAACTTTTACTCCTCAAACACCTGAACAGAATGGCGTCGTTGAAAGACGAAACCGTACTCTTGTTGAGGCTGCTCCAACGATGCTCTCGGCTTCTAAACATCCTGTGTTCTTTTAGGCTGAAGCAATTGCAACCACATGCTATACTCAAAACAGATCTATCATCATTCCGACACATGAGAAAATGACATATCACATCATCAATGACAGGAAACCTTTAATTAAACACCTTCACATTTCTGGTTGCACTTGTTACCTAACCAGAGATGGTGAAAATTTGGATAAGATAAAAGAAAAAGGGGATCCATGCATTTTGGTGGGATACTCCACTCAGTCAAAAGGATATCGTGTTTACAACATGAGATCAAAGAGATGTGTGAGACGTCTATTGCAAATGACACTTCAGGCCTCGTTCCTCAACGACAAAAGGCGTCAGATTATGACAAATCTGACCCCGTCCCTCAACTTCAAAATGTTTCTCCTTCAGCAGATACAACAGATCCATCACAACAAGTGTTAGATCTTCTTTTCGGTCCTTTGTACGATGAATTTTTCAATACGGGTACTTTACGTGTCAACAAGTCTTCTTCTCCCACCGATAATTCTACTCAACAAGACACACTACTTATAACGAATATTCACCCCACAATAGAACCACCAACTCCTACAAATCTTCATGCTGAGGAAAACAAAGATAATCAAGCAGATATACAACATGAATTTACTAATCCTTTCTGTATACCGGTACAAGAAGTTGCTGAGTCTTCCCCACGTAATTTTGGTAATTCAAATATGCATACCTTCAATCAACCACAAGATTCTGAATACCGATGGAAAAAAGATCACCCATTAACTCAAGTTCGTGGAAATCCATCCAAGCCAGTGCAAACAAGAAGACAACTTGCAACTGATCCTGAAATGTGTATGTTTGCACTCACCGTGAGTATTATTGAACCAAAAACCATTAAGGAGGCAATGGCTGATTCTGCATGGATAGAAGCAATGCAGGAAGAGCTTCATCAGTTTGATAGACTCTAAGTCTGGGAACTCGTTGACAAACCCTTTGGCAAGAACGTAATCAAGCTAAAGTGGTTATGGAAAAACAAAAAGGATGAAGACCAAACTGTAATTCGCACAAAGCACGACTTGTAGCTAAAGGTTATGCTCAGGAAGAGGGTATTGATTTCGAAGAATCATTTACTCTAGTTGCTCGCTTGGAAGCTGTTTGGATTTCGTCGCATATGCTGCACATAAGTCTTTTCCAATTTATCAAATGGACGTAAAAACGGCATTTCTTAATGGTCCATTGAAGGAGGAGGTTTATGTTGCACAACTAGACGGGTTCGTTGATCCTGATCATCCATAAAAGGTTTACCTTCTAAGGAAAGCTCTTTATGGATTAAAACAAGCTCCAAGAGCCTGGTATGATAAACTCTCAAATTTCCTGATATCTAAAGGTTTTACTAAAGGTACCATTGACCCGACCCTATTCACGATAAGATACGGGGAGGACATTCTACTTGTGCAAATTTACGTTGATGACATTATTTTCGGGTCAACAAACCCTAAATTTTCTAAACGATTTGAAAAATTAATGCACAGTCGATTTGAGATGTCCTTAATGGGGGAAATGAAATTCTTTTTAGGACTTCAGATCCACCAATCCCCACGCGGTATCTTTATCAATCAGGCCAAGTACCCTATAGAGATACTTAAAAAACATGGTATGGAAAAAGGACAAAGCATTGGTACACCAATGGCTACGAAACCTAAATTAGATGCAGACTTGAGTGGTGAACCCATAGACCAATGATGCGTCTCAAATTATATATACGTATAATATCAAAGTATTGAAATTCCAAAATTACCCTTGAGGACAAAGGTAATCAGAAAATTCACACGAAATTATTGTACGTTTAACCGGTAAGTGTTCACCGGGTCGTTTATACCCCAAGAATTATGAATTGAAACCCCGTTTTTATTTGGACAATGATTTTAATGTTTTCAAAGTTTTTGAATTATTTTTCTATTTCTACTAATAAAAACACATAAAACATATAAAGGAAAATAAACGACTAAACAATTAAGCAATTAGGCACTAAAACAATAACGGGAATTAAAGAAAACGCGACAATTAAGCAAGTACATCAAATTTAAGACCAACGAAAGCAAATTTAATTCCTAAACCTCAAATATGATAAAAGAAAATTTTATAAAAAATAATTTTATTTTTTTATTATTTTTCTATTTTTATGATTTTTTAAAGTCTTTAAACAAAATTAATGCACGAAAAATACAAAAGCCTGAAATAAAAATCCCACTCGCGTACCAAGCACATCCATACTCGATATCATTTCATCAAGGAACAGGTTGAAAACGATATAATTGAATTGTACTTTGTCAAAACTGAATACCAATTAGCTGATATGTTTACTAAAGCCTTACCTGAAGAGAGGTTTTAGTATCTTGTTAGACGAATTGGTATAAGATGTTTGACTCCAGCAGAACTAGAGGTTCTGACAAATGAATCTGCTTGATATTCCATCAAACATCGACATGTACATATTTATGAAAAAAAGAAAAAAAGAAAAAAATATAAAATTTCAAAAAGAAAAAAATACAAAATCAAAAAATCAGAAAATGTTTCACAAAAATATTATTCTCGACATATCTCTTGGAATCGATAACATTTACGTACCTAGAAATGTTGATGAACATCGACACGGGCGTGTAAATGATGTTCGAACAGGAGTTTCAAATGCTTTCAAAACATGTCATTTCTAATAACCTTGATGACTTGTAATTGCTCTTAGATTACAACTCTGACCCAAATGACAAAGGAGAGTGTATGCATTAGTGCGCTTATCCTTAGCATTAGAAGAGAAGTCTTCTAACATTTAGTTTTTCAAAAAGTTGAACACAATTTTTCAAGAATTTCTCACTGACGATTCATAATCTTTCAAAATTGTGTGTTCAACACTCCATCTCTCATAAAGTTTTACAAGGCAATTCTTCTACAATTGGTGTCATTCTTAAAATGAGACAATGTTTGAGGGGGAGTTTTTCAAAAAAAAAATGCTTTAATGTTTTTGGATACTATTCTTAAATTATTTCGGCATTCAAAACATTTACACTAATCTTAATAACAACTCAGTAATAATGATGACTACTTAATAGATTGTATGTTATAAGATGATCAAGTGGTTGAGCACAATTTTTCAAGAATTCTTCAATGACAATTCATAATCTTTCAAAATTGTGTGCTCAACAATGCTAACCCTCAATTGTATATTCATTTTGCAACTTGGTATTATTTTTTTTGGTGTCAAACATATGTAAAATTGAGGGGAGCAAGTTAATGTTCCATATATTTCATGCTACGATGTTTTCTCCACGGAATTTTCCTAAAAAATATTAATCACAAAGTATTTCAAAAACTAAGTGAATTAGCATTTAAAATAAGGGGAGAAATGTAATTAAAATGTGATCTTGAAAATAATAAGTGATCTAATCGACTCAAAGTGCTTGATACTCTTCGAAAAAAAGGGTTTTATGGTTACGATCTCATACCCAACAACATCTTAATTCACGATGATTCTAAAGTCATAAGGTGGTTAGGTTAGGAATCAGTCCTATGATCCAACCAGAACCAGAGGGATCTACCCAAGGATAATCCATAGTTAGAAATATCAGTCCTTAGGTATGATTGGAGATGAATGAGTTTAAGAGAATAATACCGACTAAGATTGAGCTAACACTAGAACAATCACAACAAGGTGTTAGTAATGACGTCTTGGTAAGCATTGAAGGGGTTGAAGAATGAAAAAGAAATGCAAGGATAAAGGGTCTAAAGAAAGAAACCCTCCACAGACCTTAGGCAGAAACCAGGTCAATACATAATCTATCGGTTTTCACAAAGATGAATTCTGATACTGAAGACGACATCATGAACCCAGTGATGTAATGCACAACCCTTCCCAGCCATTCGAGTTTCTTTTAACAGAAACTTGTCTCATTTGTCACAGAGATATACATGACTTGTATTGACTTTCTTACTCCGAGTTAGTTAATATTAAATAGGTGGCAGTCTGCTCTAGCCTCCGAGTACTAAAACCAAAACGCACTAAGCCAAGAGATCAACAAATTAAATCTCATTAGGACACATTCCATTACAAACACTTGTTGAACACAATTAAGTTCACAAGCTGTTAATAAGAGTCCTACACATTATCATTATGATTTTGCCAGAACATCCGAGTGATACCAAAGTATTCACAGTGAAGATGGAAATCCTGCTTGAGCCAACATCAAACAAGCTCTTGGTAGGTGACTTGCGAGATTCTTTACGAATCAAACTTGTGTCAACTGGAAAGAAACGATGATGCGATTCTATGTGAATCAAACTTGTTCCAGTAATGAATTGACGGTTTAATCAGAAAGATAGTAACTATCTGATTCACTCTTACCAGTGTTGTATGCTTTGTAGTTGCTCCAGTATTCAGAGAACGGCTAGGCAGACTGCGACACCCTGTCAGATAGATTCATATGAATTCTATTCTGATCCACACGCCAGTATTTATTACTGTTTAAACAGGGGATACCGTGTTATTGCAACCTTATTCGACGAAGTGACAAAGACACTCTCATCCATATCTGTTGATTATCACTAACGTAAACTTGCAGGTTATACGGTGGTGGCGGTATCCCATTCCAGCTGAAGTCGGATTCATTACCACATGCTCATGCTCAAACTACAAAGACATACTATAAGCATCAAGATTCAAGAATCAAGAATAAATAACTCAGATTAATGACAAGACTTCCGCCTAACTCTGATATTTAAAGTTAACTCCTCAAAATCCAAGCTTCGGGGGAGATTATTAGAGATGCCTTCAAGTTGATGACAATGTATGAGCTGTTGTCAGACTCAAGATCCAATGGTGGCCAAGACGATCAAGACTAAGAAAGATTTAAAGATTCTCGGATGTAAAGACGGATGTCGAAGACAATGACAAAAGGCTCAAGATCAAAGATCCACATCATGAAGGGAAACAAGCATACAACAAAGACTGAGACCAAGATCACAGGCGACGACAAAGCAATCTCATTTGATCTCATGAAGGAGTATCACAATGAACTCACTTTGGGGGAGATTCTTAGCCTCAAAATATTGAGTCGAACAAGAAGTTCGTTCATTGGGAATATTAGGTCTCGGTCATTTATTATTTATATGTTGTAGTAGGCTAGAAGGGTAAATGGGCTAGTGAACGTAAACTAATATTGCATGCGTTTCAGACTAAGGTCCAATGTAATTCTGAGCCCAGCCTAAGTTAACATTAAACCTGGCCCATGGCAAAAGACCATCCGGCCACAAGGGTATAAATACCCCTCTCTAAGTGTGAAGAAGGTGTTGGTTCATTTGTATTTTTCACATTTGTAATTCAATCATATCTTTTTCTTCTCTCTGGTTTCTCTCTCTAACCTCTCTCTACTTTTCTTTCATTCTTCTTATCTATTTTTCTTGTTCAAATGGTAAAGTGAAAGTGGTTTTGGGTTTCAACAGAACCATTTAGAGTTTAAAATCGATGCATCGTCTAAATGGTCATTAAATCGCAACCTCAAGTTTGCATGATTAATAGCTCAAAAGGAGCCTAACATTCCAGAGTAAGTATTTCATCATGAATATCCGATGAATTACTTCTAAATTTTCAATGATATTGAGAGAAAAACTTTTTGTTGTTGTATGGGGCCATATTATAATATACACAACAACAAAATTAGCGTCATGCCAATATGTTATAATAAATCCTCCCTTTTATAATTGTTTTGGTTATTAAACACATTCATATCCCATTTTAGTTTTTTTTGTGAACTTTACTCCCACCTAAATGCACATATACCGAATATAGAAGAAGGATAATTCCTTCAAGAGGAGAGAAGTAGCTGTAAATTCAGAATGAATTATCATATTCTATTAATCCTCGAAAGAAATTTTATGAATTTATTATTTAATGGATAATCTAATAGCCATACATAAACATTGGCCAAAAATGAAATTTCAGCTACTCATGCTCTGATTATAAGTTGTCCCTAAGAAAACACTATTTTTATTTGTGACCTCATGCCTCAAGCATGGTTGAAACATCGATTTCAATAAATTCCCTCGATGTTGATAAATATGGCGCAGGAAAAAAGATGGTTGCTTCGAGGTATAATAGACCCATGATAGTCCATAAAGTGTCACTTAGACATTAAGGTTCCAAAGAACCTCAGATAGCTAATGAGATCTCAATAAATTCTATCTTGTCTTGAAATTTATAGATCGGAAAACAAAACGACGTCGATATTTTTGTCTATCTTATCAAATATATTGATGCTTTTATGCTTGATGAGGATATAAATCAATAAATATCCAAACATCGCGGCCCTCAACATAATGATTGACAACATATAAAGAATTGTTCCTTGTCTAAATACTAAAAGTATTGAAACGTGAAGTTCATACACGTCAATGTGTAAAATCTATTGGATATACATCGGTTTTGTGTGAAACCAAAATAAGAGGTCTAAAGTTATGTGCCTTAATACTTGAATTGTGAAATAAATAAATTCACAAAAACATAAGTTGATTGTTAAGAGACATATTGTCTCGAGGTGGATGTAAATATCTTATTGATATCTTATGAGATAAATATTTATTTTTTCCTAAAATAGGGTTTCTTAGAGCTCTCATATCTTACGAAAGATATGTAATGCCTCAAGCATGGCTCATAACTTTATCTTCTAAAAACAATTAATAAAGTTTCTCATAACTTTATTTGATTAAATTGAATGAATTCTTATATGGATCAAAATTATTTTAGACGCATATTATATAAATTGCCTTTGCACATGTCTTTAATGAATGAGTAGTCCTCAAGTATCATAAATAATGCATTGTGGTTTGTTGTCAATTTTACATATTAATATCTGTTATGGAGAATTCTTTTCTTTTTTAATATTTGTCATTCGCCATTGATACTTTCACAATCAATACATTGGTATTGGGTTGGAAGCTACACATATATTTTGTTATTTTTGCAGGACTTATTCTTAACTTTAACAATTTTGTGCACTTCATTACAAAGTTGTTGCCAAAAAAAGTATTCGAGCAACTCGTTTAGAATATTGGGATGCGATGCTTGATATATACATTAAATTAAGGAGGAACACTATGCGCATTGTACTCTTTTCCTTCATCAAGTTTTTGTCCCATTGGGTTTTTCTTGATAAGGTTTTTAATGAGGCAGTTTATAGCGTATAATAAACGATGAATATCCAAAGAGGAGTATTGTAAAATATTATTATGGGCTATGTATAGGCTTATGGGCTATGTATATTCATCATATATCTTTAGGTACAAGCTAGGGTTTCAGCCTTACATATACATTTTACATGTAACCTTTGTATTGATCAATCAATAATAATTATCTCCCTCTCATACTTCTCTTCAACTTTTACACTTGTTCTTCACATTTACAACAAAATAATAATTTTACCTTTTATTTTATTATAATATATATTAAATATATATAATTTCTCTCACCTAAACCTACATCAAATCCAAATCTTAAACCAAATCCAAATTCAAATCTAAAACCACTTATAAACCAAACGGACCCTAAGTGCATAGCTAATTAACTTCGTTACAGTTAAAAATGGTTCTGTATTGTAAATATTAATGGGCTTATATATGTCAGTTCACATTTATCTTTAATGGGCTATTAAGGTTTTATATGTATCATCTACCCTATATACACCGGCTACTTGTAACCTCTTAAGATCATCTCTTAATAAGATTTATCCTTCCTCTCAATCTCTTCTTGTCTTCTTCTTTACATTTACAATACGTTATCAGTACGATCTTTTCTTTAAACAAAAAGAGGTAAAAGAAAAAAAGGGCAAATTATAAAACGTGTAGCCAACTTATTATTTTTTTCTATTGTGTGTAGGCAATTATTTTTTTGTAAATAAATCATTTAACTTTTGAATTTTGACTATTGTGTGTAGTGGGTGACTTTTTTACCCTTATGTTTTTAAACCAACCTGTTAACCATGAAGGGTAAATTGGTCATTACATGTGAGCAAAATACACACAATATTTAAAATTCAAAAGTTAAATGATTTATTTAAAAAAAAATAATTGCCTATACACAATTATAAAAAATTATAAGTTAGCTATACTTTTTTATAATTTGCCCAAGAAAAAAAAACTTATCCCGCTACAATATGCTGGTCTTGTTTCAATGTATTCTTCTTATTAATATGAAACGTGGCATGTTTATGTTGTTAAAATATAACTAACAATAATTTGATCTATATAGCTATTCATGTGTTGGTCTTAGCAGACACGTTTCATTTACGTACTTATTTACGTACTTTATTACTAATGATCTCTATCGTAATTTACAAGAACATAAATGTTCTATAATGATTACATAAAGAAAATTGCGTTTTCATTTTCATGTTAATCTTTTAAGAGCAATGTTACATCCACAAAAGATTTACAAAAAAAAATCCACACATATACTTGTCATGCAAATATTGGTGATGAAAATGATGAAACAGAAAAAGCATACAAAATTATTGGTCCACTCATCATGCCATGTTTTTGTGGGGATATTTTTTTAAATTTTGAGGATGTAACATTTTTCTCACCGTTTAAACTCTTTTATAGTTATGAAGAACATTAAATGTTCTTTTATGACTACAAAGAGATAATAATAAATTGAAAAAAAAACACAACCTCATGTTGTGTTAGGGTAAAAAAAAAAAATTAGAACCTCAAGTTCTAATTTGATTCAATTCATAGAATCAATAAATAACATCGTGCTTATGTTTGAAAATAAAAAACCTCAAGTTGTATTTTGATTCAAATTTTTTTACATATGATTTATTGATAAAACTCCGAAATAATGTAATTCTTTTATTTATTATATAAAGATTTCGTATCTTCTAAGATATTTGAAAATATGTGCTTATTATAAGTTGATGTATATTGTGATCATCAGTCTTAAACGTCACTAACTACGTTTCTTTTCATTTGGAAAAATATTCTTAATAATTATGTTTTAACATAACTGTTGCACATGCCCATATGATTTTTTAGAAAAAAAAATGCCAAAGAAATGATCCGAGTCCGACCCATATGTTTTAACATACATAGCTAGTAGGGTAACCGCGCGTTGCAGCGGCGGGTACCTTGCGTTTTTTTCGGTTTTAACCGGCCTCCTACCTTCCTTTTCACACGGCTTTTATTAGCTAGGCGAACTCGTAGCGACTCCGGTTCCCCAAGAACGGGTTGGTCGAGTTCGATTTTCAAAACCATATGAACTATGAACTTGACATATAAATTTTATGAAGCTTTGTGAGTTTAATTAGTTTATAATATGCATTTTTCATTTTAAAGTTGTTTTAAAAATAATATTAATTGATGTATTTAATTAGTTTATATTTGTACAAAATGCTTTATTATGTGTATTAATTTAATGTTTGAGAGACATTTAATGGATGAAACATTTGTGTATTTAATAATTGTACTATAAGCTTTATAAGTTGTATTACTTAAAATTAAGTTTTGTGCATTTAAAGATTATACTATAAGCTTTGTGAATTGTATTACTTAAAACATTAACGAAGAGAGAGGGTGCAATTCTTTTTATATGTAGTATAAATGCCAAAAAATGGTATTCTTCTACTCATTATCGTGAGAACTTTAAAAATGTAATTCTTTAAAAGCTCGTTATGATTTTATGCACCTCATGTTGCATTAAAAAAGTATAAGCGAGTTCGGTCTCACAATTTCAGTGTTAGATCTGAATTAAAAGAGAATTGTTCGGAATTATATTTGAGTTGATAAGACAAAACATATGAAAGATGAAGGACTTTAAAGACAAAGGAGGAATTCTTCAAATGATGGAAAATTACAGAAGATTTCCAAGAAGATAATTATAAAAGTTTAAAAGATTTAGTTGTTTCATAATACTTATCCTTTGTAAACCTAATATCTCTAGTATATAAAGAGATATAGGTCGTATAGTTTTCTGTGTGTCAAAGATGTAAACACCAGAAAAGTGTGTGTGTATGTTCTAGGCGGTCTATGTTTCTCTAAGGAGACGCCTAGGTTTGGTTGGTTTAGCCTCAAGGATCTTTGATTCCTTGTTATACTTTAGATAACATGTTTTACCATTGATCAAGGTAAAATTGAGGCTTGTAGTAGTCATTGTATCATAGACCATGATCAGGGCCGTCTCATTGATTTCGGAGGCTCTGTGCCACAGTGACGAAGCCAGGAAATATGTCCTGGGTGGGCCAAACAACAAATTAGCACTTGGCCAAAAAAGTAATATTACTAGAGAATAACATCGTCCTAGTCGCTATTCAACTTGGAGAACACAAAAAATGCAAAATTTAAAGTTAAAACTAGAAAAATATCATATATAACTAATTTGATAAAAAGAAGGTGGAGAATAAAACAAAGTTGATGGTAAATATATTTCATGGGTTTCTATTGGGTAGGCCAAACAAACATTCACGGATCAAATTGACTCAAATATGTAGTATATTATATAAAATTATGAGAACTTTGGGTGGGCCTTGGCCAACCCAACTCCCTATGTAGCTCCGTCACTGCTATGCCATAACAACAAATAGGCCCTAGTAGAAACTAAAATATTGAACGTGTTTAGTGACGGATTACATGTTTAATATTACCTAGTGAAATTTTCTTCATTTCATTCTGATAAAAGCCTATTTATGTAGATTATTACGTACTAACAAGTTACATTTTGATCAAAATATCAACCTTAGATGATGATAATAGCTAATTACCAATTAAAATTTAAAACTTTGAAAGTTGAAAACCTTAGTTTAACATTCAGAATAACCAAGTTGAATAAAAATATTTCGGCCATTTTTTTCTGCATGCGTTAGTGATTACTTGTTGAACTTATATTTGTAGTTCTTTCATTAGCAATCACACTTATATACTTAAAATATAGGCCTCATACACTGATAGTGTTCATGGCAGATTGGAAGCAAACAAATAGGGAAAATATGAATTATGGGTGTTGATCGGTTCAGTTATTGGGTTATTCGGTTAACCCGAAAACCGAACCGAACCGAAGTAGAATTCAACCGAACCGAATCAAAAACCGAATTCGAATTCGGTTCGGTTCTCGGGTTGACCTGAATTTCACTATTTTTAAAAAAATAATAATAATTACATAGTTTTTTAGTAAACAAAAACTATTATTAACATAAAAAGTGTTCTTTTTTTTTGTTAATTCCATATATACCCAATTTAAACTCTTAAATGTCATATTTACCCAAGTAAAAGTCAAAATGCCATATAGAGGTGAACAAAAAAACCGGTTTTAAAAACCGGAAAACCGAACCGGTCAACACCGGGTTTGACCAAACCAGTTTCGGTTTGAGGCAAAACCGGCGGTTTGGAACCGGTTTGGGTTTTCTTGGTTTCGACCGGTTTTACCACCGGTTTGAAAAACCGGTTTCCCCAAACCGGTTTCAACCCGAACCGGTCCGGGAGCCTACACAAAATTTTCAAATTTCGAATCTTCAGCTTTTAACACGTGGGGGGCCTGTTTTCTGACTTTCTTAGCTGTAATGTTTGTTATTTACCACTTTGAATGATTATAAATTCATGTATTGTATTGTAGTTCAAATCACACAACTTACAATACAATCCTAAGCAAAAAAAAAAAACTATCCGCATCCGCCCCAACTGCCACCGGTGTTGGTTCAACAAGTGCACCGACAATTCGTGAAACCATAGCAACCAATCGAAACCCCCAGATTTGGAAAGACTTC
>BQNB010158007.1:0-15083 GCA_026074375.1 Tanacetum coccineum
TTAAGAGGGATCAACCACATAAGGGGCAAGGTAGTATGAAGATTGTTACCCTATGGTATCCTTTCTACGCACTCGCGTTTTCCTAGATGTGTCAACAGCGATACAAACAAAAGCTGGTTTTCTAAGGCATAACTCGCACATTCATCAACAAGAAGCAACAGTAAAAGGATCTACAATCCGACTTTCATGTAATCATAAGCAAATACAAAGGAGGGTTTAGCCTCGCATGTTATAAAGGAAGTAAGAAGATAAATCAATCACACAACATATAGTCATAGTGAATGATTAATGATAAATAACCTTACTTGAATTAAAACATGGATCTAAGGTAGTACAATAGGGTTTTGAGGCCCAAAAAATGACCTATGAAGCTGCTACAAGAGCTAGGGTTCGTCTCCCAAAAGTTATATAAAGTTACACACTTGAAACCCTAAAATCGGTTTAGTATATATAAAGATATCGCTGTAATGGCGTCGCGTTTTAATCCTAACGCCGTCGCTACGTGGATGAGTCTAGATCCTCATTAAGTCTGCCACGTCCTAACGCCGTCACTAAATCTTTGACGCCGTCACTAGATGGATCACGACGGTGTCGTTTTATGCCTGTGACGCCGTCTCCACGTTCTGTAAGCAATACTTCTTCAAGGATTTGGTGTAGGTCCGTAATCTCGTCCGTTTCTTCTCCAAATGAGCCCAAGTCACTTGTTTTTCCTCTAAATGCCATCCAAGTGCTAAAAAACTAAAAACAAACAATTAAGCACATAATCTGAGCAAATTTGCATGATTTAAGGGGTTAAATGACCCTGAAATAGTGTATAAAATAACACCTTATAAAATACCCCTACACTTAGGATTTGCTTATCCTCAAGCAAATGGGCTTTTCTACCTAGACAATAGCAATATGAGGGTTATTTAACCTACTCTTTAAAAGTATTTTACAACACAACCTTCTAGACCTCGTAATTAAAAGCACAAAAAGCATACACTAGCACCTTACATAAGTGTTTAGGATTATCTCTTTCACTCGGGTGGATAATAAATTATAACATAATGGGAGAAATAGAAAATCAACACTCATTACCTGTCACAGCATATAAATTACCATAGGCTTGGTCTTTGATCAAACCTCCACCGCTAAGGCGCAAGTATTATTCATTACTATCTAAGAGGTCTTTTAAAGGGTTGTGGGGTGTAGGTGTAAGATAACATATAATGGAAACGGAAACGAATGAGATACATTTGGGTGGCTTTGGGTGAATTTGGAGTGGAAGAGTTAGCTAATTATTTATACGAATACACGTTGGTTTGGTTGCTAAGCCAAGACTCAAACGAAGATATACAAACTCTACACAACTCTACATCAATCTCTTTCTTTTTCTTTTCTGTTTTTCTCTTTCTTTTTTTTTCTTTTTTTCGAATAACATAATACGTCACATGGGGCTTATAGATGCACCCCTACACTTGAGATTTTACATACTTTATAAGCAAACTATTCTATGACCCGAATTGAGATGGATCAACATAACATGCAGCTTATTGAGCTCTATTGGGGGTAATAAATTACTTCTTCCCTAATTCTTCATAAGATGAATACTACCATGAATCCTAATCGTCCTAAAACTATATTTACAAGGATAAGGACTTAGCAACCGTATACTTAATAATTAACTTGGGTTAAAACAATAATGTACTAAAAGTGAGTACATACAAGGTAGGCTAAGGCGATTTGGGAGTAACAATTGGTTTAAGGGTGACAATGCTCTTTACTAATAGTCCGGCTTAACCAAAAAATTACGAGAACCATAAAAAAGGATAGGCTCGGAGGGTTGTGCTAGGGGTATCCTGCACTAAAGATGAGTGCATGACAAAGTTGTGGGATAGTTATATGATCAGTGTGACCATCATAACAATTACAGGTTTAAAACATGGGTTAATCCTAGTGCGTCTTATCTAGCAAATCCTAATACTTACTATGCGGTCTTGGGATGCATCACAAAAACAAGTTCTAGAATTTAATATACTACCGGTACACTCATATAATTTAATACCGATACCAATGTTCCAAAAAATGCGACCTAGATCATACATACACATCCGTAACAACGGAATAGACACATATGTCTACATTCGAACCTTAACTCGAACAAGCTAAAGGTATAAACTATCTTGGGTATCAATAATGGATACCCGAATTCCTAAAAAATCTAAAGGCGAACCTCCCATTTTTGGGGTGGAATTTTGAGGGTTTTTGTGCTAGTCATACATATTCCTATCCATGAGACCCTATTAATACTCGGTTTTCATCGATATGTGTCATAAAAAAATTTAATTTTTGGTCAAAAGTACCTTTTTATGCTATGTTTCAATATATTACCCATCATTTTAAGGAACAAGCAAATGGCAAATGAATGAATAGTTTCTAAGGCTTATTTTCCCCCTACACTTAAATTGAACATTGTCCCCAATGTTCTATAGAAGTACCCGTAAAAACAAATAAAAGGAAAAGAAAACAAGTAAAAGAAACTAGTACTCCCCTGGTTTGCTTAATAATGGAGAAGAAACATGCGATAACTGGTTAAATCGTCCTCCAATAATTATCCAATGAAACTTCCTAAGAACTTCCAAGCTTCTTCTCATCAAATATAACCTGCAATCAAAGACAAAGACAACTACACCAAGCATAAAATCGGCGGGATAGATACATATACAACAAGAATTTAAGGTTTCGAGTCTATCAAGGAAGTAAAGATAGGATGAGAGTAATGATATAATTATATGTTTTTCTGCAGGTTTACAAAAGAATTATAGATTTTAAATATTCCACATTTTATTTTTCAGAAATACTTGAAATTTTTTGAATTTTCACATAGCTGGAGGCGCGACGCCGTCAAGAATAAATCCTGACGCCGTCTCCAGCGTCTGTGAAAATTTCTTCTTCGTTTTTAATGAGAAATTTCCTGCACGCAATTTTTATAAGTCAAAATTAAAGAAAGCATTGCATAAAAACTTGGAGTTAGTCATTACAATCATATGACTCGAAACTGACGCGAATTAATCTAAACAATTTATTTTTAAATGTTTGAATTTGGTTCTAAAAAACAGATATTTCCTCTACACTTTTTTTGTTGCAAAATACCTTTGATTGCCAATAAGACAAAGTTACAAACAAACAAAGCATGATTACAACTAATTCAAACATAATAAAACAAGCAATATAGAGTTAAAACACAAGACACTCCTAATATGCAGGAAAGTAAATATTGGGTTGCCTCCCAAAAAGCGCTTTTCTTTATTTACGAGTCTTGTAGCTAGACTCAAAGTCACATGTTCTTACGTGACTTCTCCTTCACCGTCCATTCCAGTTAAGTATTCGGGTTCGAGCTCTAAGCATTCTTTGTAAAATCTTAAAATCTTGCTCATTACATACTCCGCCCCTCTTCTTTTGTCTTCCTCGTTTCTAAGGTAGACTGACTTCGTGTGCTCTTTTTCTAAGTTTGACCGTGAATTATATTACTCTATCTTATGGGGTATCTTATAGGCAACTTCATTGGTACTGTTAGTGAATCTTACAACACCTTCGGGTGGTTCAATGGTCATGTTGGATATTTCAACAAAAGGCCTCCCTAGTACTACTTGTGACAACCTAAGGTCTATGATTGAACTAATATCCTCGATAATCATGAAGTCTATGACATATGTGAAGTTTCCTATGAAAACATGCATTCCTTTAATCCTTCTTGTGAAATTGCTAACTCCTCTATTCGAGTTTTCCCTAGGGTTAAGTTTTCTCCTCATGATCCTATTATACATCATTCGGGTCATGATATTTAGAGGGGAGTTAGGGTCAATGTAGGCTTTTTCCACATGCACATTCCTAATGTTGCATGGTATCTTGAGGTTCAATGGGCATCCCTCCGTGATGATTGGGTTCCTTAGAAATATTGAAGAGATTAGGCCACACATAAGGTACTTGTGATATGCTAGTTGACTCCTAGTTGGGAATATGTCAAAATATTCTACTCCTACCCCTTCGGTTGTTGTACTCCCTTCCTCTTCAGGTCCTTCTTTGTGAGAGTCATCATTCTTTCTAATTATCTCAATAAACATGACTTCTGCATCGTCCCCCTTTGTGCAAACGACCTTGGTGTCAGATGATTAAGGAACCAGTCCGAGCGATTCGAAGAATGAATTAAGTTTGAGGACTTTTTCGGTGATGAATGAAACTGATGGATCGGGTGGTGTGGAAGGGTTGGCATGGATATTTTCTGGGCTGTCCTTTTCTTCTTCCTCATTTTCTTTTGCTTTGTCATCATAGGAGTCGCTTTGTTGCTCTGGATGGATTGTGACGGCGTTGATTGAACCGTGGATATGGTTTGAGCATTGCGGGTCCATATTTGGGTAAGAACGAGCAGGCAAAACTGGGGAAGTACTCAGTTTTGGGTTCTTAACCGTGTCGCTAGGTAGTGCTCCTGTTATTCGATCGGTGATGGCCTTCAATACTATGTCAATTTTGTTGGTCATCTCGCTTTGTTGCTGTTTGAAATCAGCTTCAAACTTGGACAGTCTAGCGTCTTGAGATGCCATAAAGTTGGATACCAATCCTTCTAGATTTGATTGATTATTAAGGCTTCGAGGATTGTTGTTGAAGGAATGGTTTGGGATAAAACTGTTGGGTTGGAACAAGTTAGGTGGGTTTGAAAAATTATTTAGAGAATTTTGGGGTTGTCTCCACCTAAGGTTTGGGTGACTTTTCCATGACGAATTATAGGTGTCACCAAAATTGTTTTGCTCGGACTTAAAGGTATACCACTTACCTCCCGCTTCATCGGTACGCAATGATGCGTATTCAACAAAGGCTTGCTCGGGATCTTCCATGAAATACTGAGTGTCGTGGGGACCACTACAGATCTCACATAAGGTAGTGATTTTGTTCACTTGAGTAGGTTGCGTTAGAGCAAGATAAGCTTCCATCAAGCGTTGAACTTGATTTTCAAGCTCGATTAGATGGCGGTCAAATGTATTTGGGACATCTTGAGGCAAAGCGATTGCCTTGACTAGCTTACCAAAATCCCTTGGGTCGTTCCAACTTTCGTTGTCATAGAGGGCGAGGTCCTCTAATAATGCCTAAGATTCTTTGGCGTTTAGGCCACGAAGCTTACCACCGGCCGATTATTTAATGGTTCATCTTGTGACGGGATTGACATGGTCATAAAAAATTTAAACTTAGAGCCAAAGGTCGATTCCATGATGAGGGACTTTTTGGAGTAAGTCCTTGAAATGAGTCTATGATTCTGATAGAGATTCTCCATGATGTTTTGGGAACATCAGGATATCGTTGTGGAGTTTTGCGGTCCTTCTTGGTGGAAAAAATTGAGCAAGGAAACAAGTAGTAAGATCCTCCCATATGGTGATGGATCCTGCTGGAAGACGTTCAAGCCAGTTGCTAGCTTAATCGCGAAGAGAAAATTGAAATAAACACAGGCGCGTTCTTTCCCTATTTTCACCGTCAAGGTCAAGTGAGTCCACAAGTTTTAGAAAATCCTTGAGGTGTTGGTTTGGATCCTCGGACCGAAGTCCGTGGAATGAGCATCCATTTTGCACCAATCAGATGGTATCGGATCGAAGAGGTACCACGTTGTTCCCTACGGGGAGCTAAATGGTATTCTTGTAGCCTTCGTGGCTAGGTTTGGAGTAGTCTCCAAGAGTACGGATAGGATTCTCGTCTCCCATGGAGGTTGACGAGAATGGGTTACAAAACAAATAACACAAATATGGAAACTGTAGAGGGGGGTGAATACATTTCCATTAAAAACTTTAAATCTTTTGTATCAAATCTCAAATCAAGTTAGACGTAATATGAGAAGTGTCGATAATAGGTTTTACAACATCTAGCACATATCTTAACAATACAAGCTCAACCATAATATTAACTACAAAGTACTACATAATCACAATTAACACAATATGCGCACCAATCCACACAATCATGAACACAATGCAAATATAAAAGTAAAACGATAAATGTAAATAAAAGCGTAAAGAGATAAGTGAAAGGAAATGCAAACCGGACACGATGATTTATACTGGTTCGGTCACGAAGCTCCTCTTCGCCCTACTCCACTCCTCGAGTACCCAAATCTAGAGTTACTTCACTAGTCAACAAGCTCCTTTCTCGGCGGAGAAAACCATACAAGTTGCATACATTATTTTCTGAAACTAAGCTAGATGTCAAGTTCTTCTTCGGGTACAATCAAACCCGTTATGTTTTATGGCCCAACATAACAAACCTGGTGTTTTATGGCCTAAATACATAAACCGTATCGCTTACATTATTTTTCGACACTAAGCTAGATGTCGAGTCCTAATCTTAGCTAGAACCAATCTACCACTACCCTAATGTATTTTAAGGCCCAAAATACTAACCAACCTATAATCAACCCTCCCGAATATACACACCATTCGGATCTATACACTACTAAAGATTGGAAGACATGGACTCGATCTATATGTAACATATGTTACAAATGAACTAACTAGACTACTTAACTTCGTATCTTGGCGATGAAGAAAGTTATTCTCTTGCACTTGAGGAAAGGATAGAAGATTTGATCACATTTAAACAAGATTAACCAAGTTGAATGATCAAAGATTTAGAGAGATTTAGTTATATCTAAAGAGAGAAAGAACTGAAAGAAAATCATGCAAAAGGGTTATGAAAATAGTTGGAGGTGACCCACTATTTATAGGAGCTGAAAACAGCCTGTTAGGAAACGGCGGTCCCAGATATATTAGGGGGACGCCGACCTATTTAAGGAACCGCCCCGACAGACGCTTGATGCGTATTTTCTTTTCAAATATATTTTTACCAAGTTTTAAATTTATAAAACTCGATCTACCTAACCACTCACTAACGGGCAGAGAACCCAATCGTGGGTAGTATAGAATGGTAAATCCGAGGTCGTCCCAAGAGCTAAGTTGTAATTAGTTTTAATTTGAAATGTCACGTTTTGAAAATGGTTTTAAATTTGAATTGAAAAGGATTAAGAATAACAATAAAATAAAGAACTGAAAATAAAGGAGTATGAGATATCAAGAGAGAAAACGTGCTAACCTAGTTACTTCATTACTATTGTTATGAAAAGGCTTTCCTGTGCAATGTTAAACTATGGTTTCATTAGTGGTTTGAAAGGTCGATAAACCTGAATATGCATATTGATGTGTTTCAAAAGCTTTAAATTTATAATGACTGAAAATACCAATTTTATTATAGGGAAACACACGGGTAAAAGTATAACCCACGTATATAGTATAATCTTTTTAGGTAAGACCAGGTCCTCCACAGGGATTTGAGTAGTATTCTAATAATCAAAAAAACAGACTTTAACAATTTTGTAAATAACTTTTTACCAATAATAATAAAGATGACTACTCGGATAGTTGAAAATAATTTATAAGTGTTGGAAATGATTAAGATGGAACCTTAACTTATAAAAAAGATTTCTCGTCAGACAATGTTTTCACAAATTAACTTGATTAACTCAAGACTTATATTTAGTAGACTAGACCAAATGTGTCACTCAAATAATCCAGCAACTATTATATCAAAACTTATTTTGTTTATCAGCTTACGATAGTGGATTTCTTGACACAGACTTTAAAGATCATAGATAAATCTTTAAAACCACATAAATCATAACGGGTCTTTCGACCTATACCGATATGATTATGTAATCTAAGATTGATAAGCAAAAATTGATAAGATAAGATATAACAGAATCGCAACATAAGCTTGAGATTAACAGGATCAAGATCATACCAAACACTTATTTATTATCATAACGTCACCGAGTAGTCATGAGAGATTTAGCCTCTCATGGCTATGAGGTTCATAACATAAGATGATTCAACATGAATTTCCATTATTTCAATATACTAATATGATATTATACTTTGTTTTTGATTGTTTGATCTTGAATCTTCAAAAGGGTGTGGTGTTTATGCTTGGTGGATGTGGGAAGTGGTGTGTGAGATTGTTGTATGAAAGGATGAAGAAGGATGAATGAGAGAATGATTATTGGATGATTTTAGAGTGAAAATTCGTCCTCTATTTATAGGCTAGGTGAGGGGTGAAAGTGCGGCGCACAAAGATATTTGTGCGGCGTACTTGGTGATTAAATGCGAGGGTAATAAATGTTTAATGGAGAATTGCGGCCCACAAGATAATTTGTGCGGCGTACTTAGGGTGTTAATGTTGTAGCATTAATGTCTTCATTAATTCTTCATAGTCAGATGGAAAGTGCGGCGCACAATATAGTAAGTGCGACGTACTTGGGGTATTAATGCACTTGTTTGACTGTGCTTTAATTACTTCTGACTTTGGGGAGAAGTGCGGCGCACAATGGCAAAGTGCGATGTACTTGCAGACTTTTCAGCATGAGATTTTATTCTTTTCTTGTATCTTGATTTCCAATATGTGTAAACACTTGAGCTTTGTTCCTTTTTATCTTGAGATGTCTTCTAGTGAACCTGCAAGTAATTCATGCTTATTAAGTATCGAAAGTTCACGAGAAATGATTAAATAAATACGAATAATGCCACCAAAACATGTATAATTTGGGCATTATCAAATCCCTCCACACTTAGATGTTGCTTGCCTTCAAGCAATCAAAGCGAGAAAATAAAAATCATTTATCATGGAGAAATTTTAGATTTTACAAGTGTTTACAGGTTTAGATAATTTTTCAGGCATTGACATATAACATAGCACCTCACATAGGGAATGTGTTTGATTTAGAATTCACTCAGTTCACTCAGATAGGGTTTTATATATCTTTTTGGAGACACTCAATTTGCACAGACATAATCTAGACAGCTACCATAGGCTTGTACTTGACACATAAACCTGACCGAAGGGCGGAACTTGGTACTGAAGCGAGGGCATATACTAATTTTCATGTGCTGGAACTTAAGCCTTTATTTCTTTGAGCTTTTATATATTACACACACACACACACACACACACACACACACACACACACACACACACACATATATATATATATATATATTCATGATCATAACTAAGGCTTGGCACAGAACTTCATCTTTCAGCTTTAACTTCTTACTTAGGTATTTTAGCAACTTAGCACCAAAGGGAGTGAATACAAGAACAAGAAGTTACACGATTCATAACATATGATTAATCAGGCTTCGGTCTAGTAAATGATGATCAAGCACAAGTTCTAGAGCGTCTACATTACCGGCTCACTCAAAATAATTATCAACCAATACCATTGCTCTAGAAAAGGCGACAAAACCACATATACACATCCATAACGATGGAATAGATACATATGATTGCTCACTCCTTATCTCGAACAAGCTAAAGGCATCAATTATCTTAGGTACCAAAAGTGAGTACCCGAATAGTCTAAAGGCTTATAATTCTCACAATTTAGTGGACTGGGTTATGCTAGCTATAATGTTAATCCGGTTGGATTTGCCTTACTAAGAGCATTCTTTTTTTGAAAGCATATATATTAATTTTGAGACTTTTGTTTAAAAGTTTTTAACAGGGCAAATATGGAGGGATATGATTAATTTTTCCTATTTGGCTCCCCTCCACACTTAAGTTGAACATTGCCCTCAATGTGATAACTGATAATAGAGATAAAATAAGGAAAATTAAGGGAAAACAGTACTTCCCGAGGCATAGAGAAATATAGCTGCGAGAGAGCTATCCTAGAGCAGACTTCATAATTTTACAAATCTTTAAGCTATATAACCTGCATAAAAGTAAATACAAAAGCATACAAAAAGAAAATATTTTTGTTGTTTTTTTAGAAATTAAATAAAGGATATGAATGGAAGAATGGAGGAGGGACTCCTCCACACTTAAGTGAAGCACGGGTTGCCTCCCGAGAAGCGCTTAATTTTTAAGAGAGTCTTTAGCTAGACTCGAATTTGGTGAGTCATTCTTTGGGAAAGAAGGGAGCAACTGCTTCCCTTTGGTCATTATAATCTTCTTCTTCATGATATAGTTTGAGTCGATGGCCATTAACAATACATGTTTTTCCATCTTTTCCATAGAGTTCAACATACCCGGATGGATATTGATGTTTCACTACATATGGTCCTAGCCAACAAGATCTAAGTTTCGGCTGTTTGAATTTATACTTTGAGTGAAAGAGTAGAACCTTGTTACCATGTTTGAATTCTTTTCTCATTCATAGTTTTCTATCATGCCAGACTTTGGTTCTTGCTTTGTATAATAGAGATTTCTCATAGGCTTGATGTCTAAGTTCATCTAATTCGTGTAACTGGAACGTTCATTTTTCACTAGCAGCGATTAGATCTGGATTACAATTCTTCAAGGCTCAGTATGCACGGTGTTCAATTTCAAATTGTAAGTGGCAGTTCTTTCCATATATGAGTTTGTAAGGTGTGGTACCGGAGTTTGTAAATGGCAGTTCTTTCCATATAGGTGTTTTGTAAGCAGTACGAAAAGCCTACAGAGCGTCATTAAGTTTTCTTGACCAAATAGCAGGATTATCTTTATCAGTCTTTTCAAGAATTCTTTTAAGAGCTCTGTTCGTGTTTTCAACTTGACCACTAGTTTGAGGGTGATATGATGTAGAGAAACGGTGGTTAACTCCATATCTTTTCATCATCTTTTCCATTATTTTGTTGCAGAAGTGAGTACCTCAGTCACTGATTAAAGCTTTGGGCATTCCAAAATGGCAGAATAGTTTCTTTAAGAAGGTGACAACAACTCGAGCATCATTGGTTGGTAAAGCCTGAGCTTCGGCCCATTTAGATATGTAATCAACAACGACAAGAATATATTCAAACTTATGCGATTTTTGGAATGATCGCATAAAGTCAATACCCCATATATCGAAAATTTCACATACTTAAATGTTGTTTAAGGGCATCTCATCACGTTTTGATATATTTCTCGTCTTTTGGCATGCTTTGTAAAGTTGAACTACAGTATGAGCTTCCTTTATGATTGTCGGCCAATAAAAACCTGAGTCTAAGACCTTTTTAGCAGTTATATTGGGTCCATAATGTCCACCGGTTGGTCTGTGGTGACATTAATCTAAGATTGTTCGGGTTTTTGGTCCGGATACACAGCGTCTGATCATTCCGTCAGAACATACTTTGAAGAGGTAGGGTTCCTCCCAGAAGTAGTGTTTGAGGTCAGAGAAGAATTTGTTCTTTTGTTGATACGTCATTCCTTTTCGCATAATATCAGCTACCAAGTAGTTTGCAAAATTTATAAACCACGGTTCATCTTTGGTGTTGATTTATATAAGGGTTTCTCTAGGAAAGATATCATCCACTTCACTGTCATCACTTGACTCGTCATTTTCAATTTGAGATAAGTGGTCAGCTGCGACATTTTCTGTACCTTTTCTATCCTTGATTTCTATGACAAATTCTTGTAAGAGTAGTATCCAACGAATAAGACGTGGTTTAGCATCTTGTTTCTTGAATAAATGCTTTAAAGCTGAATGATCTGTGTGAACGATAGTTTTTGATAGAATAAGATAAGATCTAAATTTTTCGAATGCAAAAACTACAGCCATAAGTTCTTTTTCAGTTACAGTGTATTTTTGTTGAGCGGGATTTAGAGTTTTGCTTGCAAAATAGATCGGGTGAACATTTTTACCATCTTTTTGACCTAAGACAGCTGCAATTGCGAAATCACTTGCATCACACATAAGTTCAAACGAAAGATTCCAGTTTGGGCTTATGATCACATGAGCACATGTGAGTTTCTCTTTTAATATTTCGAATGGTTTTTGACATTCATCGTTGAATTCAAATGGAGTATCTTTTTCAAGCAGCTTAGTTATAGGTCGGGTAATTTTTGAGAAATCTTTAATGAAACGTCGGTAAAAACCAGCATGTCCGAGAAAGCTTCTAACACCTTTGATGTAAGTAGGGACAGAAGTTTTGAGATTACATCGATTTTTTGCTTTGTCAACTTCAAGTCCTGTACCAGACACCTTGTGTCCAAGCACAATTCCTTCTTTGACCATGAAGTGACATTTTTCCCAATTTAGGATAAGATGAGCATCTTTACAATGCTGGAGCATTTTATCGAGGTTGTTTAGGCATTTGTCGAAAGAGTTTCCAAAGACGGAAAAAGCGTCCATGAATACTTCGCCGGATTCTTCGATCATGTCGTGAAAGATTGCCAGCATGCATCTTTAGAATATAGCTGGGGCGTTGCATTGCCTGAAAGGCATTCTCCGAAAAGACATGTGAATGTTGTTTTTTCTTGGTCCATAGGATCGATAGGAATTTGAAAATATCCAGAAAAACCATCGAGGAAACAGAAATATTTATTTCCTACGAGTCTTTCTAACATTTGATCCATAAACGGCAAAGGAAAATGATCTTTTGCGGTTGCTTCATTGAGTTTATGATAATTGATGCATACTTGCCAACCCGTAATGGTTCTTGTTGGAACAAGTTCATCATTTTTGTTGGTGACAACTGTAATAGCTCCTTTCTTTGGTACACAGTGAATAGGACTAACCCAAGCAATATATGCAATCGGATAAATAATACCGCTATCCAAGAGTTTCACGATTTCTTTCTTAAGAATTTCTTGCATGTTTGGATTTAACCTTCTTTGTTTTTGGACAACTGGTTTCTTGTCATCCAAAAGTTGTATCTTGTGTTTGCAGAATGATGGACAGATACCAGGAATGTCTGTCGTTTTCCAAGCAAAGGCTTCCTTATGTTTTTTAAGGACATATATAAGTTTGCTTTTCTTTTGAGCATAGAGTTTAGATGATATGATCACAGGGAGAAAAGATGGTTCTTCCAGGAATACATATTCTAAGTTGTCAGGAAGGGGTTTAAGTTCAAGATCCGTAGGAGGTTCTTCGAGAGATGTTTTAATTTTATAATCGGTGTTGATGGTGATTTTCTCGAATGGTGGTTCTTCGATATCAGATTCAGATTCAGAATTTTCATTGGCAGTCATTGCCATGAATTCATCAAATTCGGAGAAAATTTCTTCTTCGAGAAGGGTTCCTTTGATGGAATAGAGGATTTTGCTTCCTTCGTCTAGAAGAGCGTCGAAATCTTCTTCTAAGATTTCATCAATACTAAAACAGGTATCATTGTTTGAGTAAGAGTGTTTCATCGCAGAATCAATATTAAAGATCATTCGTTCAGTCCCAACTCCAAGATTGAGTTGTTCCTGTTTAACGCGAATAACTACATTGGCAGTGTAAAGAAAAGGTCGTCCCAAGATAAGGGGAACTTTGTTGTCTTCTTCCGGCAAGAAAAGTGAATTTACCAACTTCAACGAGCATATTCTCAGCTATTCCAACAGGGTATTAGAATGATCTGTCGGCTAATCTTACACTCATTTGGGTAGGTTTAAGAGTTTCGAGAGATAATTTTGCATATAAGGAATATGGCATAAGTTTAATGCTAGCACCAAGATCGGCCAAAGCATTGCAAGAGAAAGTTTTGTTGAAATTAAATGGAATAAGGAAACTTCCTGGGTCTTCGAGTTTTGGTGGAACTTTATTTTGGATCATCGCTGAACTTTCATCGCATAAGAAAGCGGCAGAAATTTGTTTGATTTTATGTTTGTTGCTTATGAGTTCTTTAAGAAATTTGCCATAGTTAGGCATTCCGGCTAATATGTCGACAAGAGGAACGTTGATTCGAACGACTCAGATCATGTCAAGAAATTTTCCGTATTGGGAATCCATTTTTTCTTTTCTAAGGCTTTGAGGATACGAGATATTTGGTTTGTATGGTTTGGGTAACGGTGTTTCTTTGATTGGTTTTGTAGGTTGAGTTTTTGGTTGTGGTGTAGGTTCATCATCTTCATCATCGCCATCGAAATTGATAGGGTTTTCGGAATTATTCTGTTGATCATCCGGGTTATCTGGTAGATTATAGGATTTACCACTTCTTGTGAATACAACATTCACATGCTCATTATGAGCTTGCGATGGTTGATAAGCTTTGATACCTCGTGGTTTTGGTTGAGTATTGCTTGGAAGAGATCCAGAAGGTCGACCAGATTGCTTGTCAGCGAGTCTGTCAAACTTATTTTTTGAGGTTTTAGATTGAAGCTTGATGATTTTTGGCTACTGTTTCGAGTTGAGTTTTAAGGTCCATGAATGTTTCTTTGACAAAGTGTAGGATCGTTTAATTCATAACACGGGTGATGATTCGAGTGGTTTAGCTAGTTTCTAGTGAGAGAAACACAAGAGAGAGATTCTAGAGAGAGAGAATGTATGTGTTTCTATGAAATGAAATAATGACTAGCTTGCCTCTTCCAAAGTTGGAAGAGGCTTATATAGTACTTACAATATACCGGGTATTCGTACCCGACTTAAAACCGAAAAACGTACTATAAACTATTAAACTACGAACTATTATAAATAATAAATATACAGGGTGACCGAGTCTTTTACTCATATCTAACATACAATATAACGTTAATCAAAGAGATGATATAAGGCGAAAATATTGGAATCGAGGACCTTGTCAACCACGTGGTCATGACTTCAAAAGAACAATTATAGGTAATAAAACAAAGCATTTTGTTCCAAGCTGGAATATAGTGTAAAGGCAAAAAAAGTCTTTTGCTTATGTTGCTACTTATTTAGAGATGATTTTGATCATCAAGGCGGTAACGAAGCATTCGTAACAGAAGGTTTCAACGGTTGGAATAAAACATAGAGGCTTATTAGTCATGTGGGTGATTTCAAAAGCTTCCACAATCGAGCACTAAAAAAATGTGAAGATCTAATGAGACATAAGCAATCAATTTCCTTTGCATTTAATACGCAAACATAACCGGAAAGGAAGGATTATCATATTCGATTAGAGGTTTTTAGTTATTGCTACTAGATATTTTTTGAATGGTCGAATTACCATTTCGTGGCCACGACGAGAAGGTGACTTCTCTTTATATCGGAAATTTTTGGAATTGAGAAAGTTAATTGGAAATTTAGATAAGAACATTGGTGCGGTTTTGAAAAGGGCTTCGAAGAATTGTCAACTGAACTCTCCACATATTAAAAAGAAATTGCTAAT